>RJWM01001143.1:0-125602 GCA_004363535.1 Dasyprocta punctata
ACAAAAGCTGTGAAGAAAACAAAACAGAGAGGGGCACTGACAGCTGGGAAGGGCAGCAAGGGCTTCCTCATTTTAATAGGCTCCAGGAAGGCTGCTTTCCGAGGAGGTGACCTGCAGCAGGGGCCTGAAGGACAGGAAGGAGCTGGCCGTGGGAAGAAGAATCATCCGGGTGGAGGCGACGGTGAGAGCAACGGCTCCCGTGGGGGAGGAAGGGTGCTTCACGTGGGCTGGAGAAGACGGGTGGGATGAAGGGTTGGAGAGGTGAGCATAGGCAAGATGACCCCGGCGCTCCAAGGTGTGAATTTTACCATAAAAACTGCCATAGAAAGCCACCAGCTATTTCAGAGCAGACGTTCTGTTACATCTGAACGTGACGAGCCTGTCTAGGTGTGGAACTGAATGAACGTGGACAGTGTGGAAGGTTTGGAGGCTCGGCCGCAGATGGGGTGGGCTACGATGATGTCTTGGATCACAGTAGTAATGACGCAGAGGAAAAGGCGCAAATGGATTTGGAATACCGTTTGAAAGAATAGTACATAGGCTGGTAGAAATATTGAATCATTTTTTCCAAGCAAATTCTCCTAGTAAGGCATTACCATCTGTAATATGCATAAACTGCAAAGAAGTGACCAGCGTGAGCTTCCACCGTGCTCAGATGGAGAAATTCATACAGCATCTGATGTTCTGCTGTATTTTTTTCTTAAGGCAACTTTAGGCCTTACAGGTAATCTACATCAGGAACATACCTTTCTGTAAGTTGTTGAAAACTGTGTTCTTTCAACACTTTGTGTGTTTGTCAGTTACACACTAGAAAGGTTATCTCTATAAGCTTTCAAAGCTGTATGTTTGAAAGAATTCAGAGATTCACTGCATTGATTCATTTGCTGAGTCGATGGACACTTAATTCCTGTTTCACAGTTTGAGTACGAGTGTCCAGTCTTTCCAGCTTGTGGGGCTCTTCCTGATGTTCTATAATTGAATCGTCATCTGGATTCAAGTTAGAGGTTCAAGACACAGCAAAGCAGTGCCCTGGCTGGGCTGGCTTGCAGCTAGACCCATGGGCCTCGGAGGAGCCTGACTTAAGTCACAGGCACAGTCTTGACTGAGAGCAGCTGCGTTATTCATAGTACACAGACTCATTATCTCTGCAGCTGATCATTACCAAAGAGCCCAAAGTAATTCTGTATTTGATGGTTAATAGCACTAATGAAAAGACTTTCCCTTTAAACATATGAAGTCACCAGAATATGGAGTAATCTAACAACTTCCATGGAGTTTGAGTGAGGCCCAAATTGTGGCGCCGAGTTTATAGAATGCACCACCCCTTCCCACTGAGGAAGGACAGTGGCGTATAGGAAAAGGTGCTCTCCAAGTGTTCTCTGGATCTGGAAGATGTTCATGGTATTCTCCACTATACCACCTCCTGTGTTAGTGTCTCTGTACTTGAGGGCTAAAAAGTGACTGCTTCCACCAAGTCTTCAAGGACAAACTCAGTTCTAGTTTGCCAGGGAGCCAGAGTTTCACGGTTAAGAGGTATCAGGCTCCAATCTCCTCCACTACTGCTCTAGACATCATGCTGCTGTACACTGCATGGATGGGGCAGGGTCACCCCTCTCCACACTGAGTTAACCTGCTCAAGTAAAGCAACTGTATTGTACTACAGTAACTACTCAACCAACTATCCATCCATCCATCCATCTACCCATACATCATCTCTTCACTATTTATCAACACTATATGAGATACTATGAATATATCAATACTCGACAATAATCTCAGCACTTGAAGACCCTACAGGTTAACAGAACAAAATGGTATACATCATTATTTATACAGTATTTCTATAATGCTCACTTCTATATGTTTTCATTTTCTACATTACAGTTTTTTAAATTAATAAATTTTACTTTTTAGAATACTTTAGGTTAAGAGCAAAATTTGATGGAAAGTATACAGAAATCTCATATACCTCCTATCCCCATGCAAGCAAAATCCTTCCATCATCAGTGTCCTATGCCACAGTGGCACATTTTTTTTTAAATCAACAAATCTACACTGACACATCATTACTACTCAAAGCCCACAGTTTATATTAAGGTTTACTGCTGGTGTGGTACATTCTATGGAGTTTGACAAATCTGTAAAGACAAACATCCACCATTGTAGTTCTGTGCAGAATAGTTCACATGCTCTAATATCTTCTATGCTCTGCCAATTTGTCCTTCCCTTTGTATCTTTTGCAACCGTTAATCTTATTATTATCTCCAGACTTTTATCTTTTCCAGGATGTCACACAGTTGGAAGCAGAGTATGTAGATTTCTCATATTGGCTTCTTTCACTTGATAACATACACATAAGGTTCCTTTACATCCTTTCATAATTTGGTAGCTTATTTCTTTTTAGTACTGAATTTACACCATGGTTTATTTAACCATGCACCACCTAAAGGACATCTTGGTTTCTTTCAAATTTTGGCAATCATGTGTAAGGCAACTATGCAGTTCAGTCTGCAGGCTTTTGGCCAGACACAGCTCTTGATTCATTTGGGCACACAACAAGGAGCACAATAACTGAACCATATGTGAAATGTGTCTAGTTTTGTAAGAGACTGCCGACCTGTCTTTCAAAGTGCCTACACCACTCTGCATCCCAACAGCAAAGCATGAGCATTCCTGTGGCTCCACATTAGTGCCAGCACTTGATATTGTCAGTACTTTGGAATCTGGCCACTTTGTTTCTAACAGATGCTACTGGTGCATTTTAGATATACATAATAATCACATTCATCATAGAGAATTTGTACTACATGACATAACTTGATTTTTTTCCCATCCCCCAAATCTCCCTTTAACCCCTTTTCGTCTCCCCAGTTACAAAAACTTTGTTTCCATTTTTTTCCTTCTTTTCCAGAATCTGGCCATTCTAACAGGTATGTATCAGCATATCACTGCTGTTGAAATATCGGACCTGCTGTGGGACTCGGAGTGCCTCGAGCTGTGGCTCTGTGGCTTGTTGTTAGGCCACGTTAGTGCTGGGCCCACTGCCTCCCACAAAGCAGGCAATGGCTGTCAGTGTGATGGAGGAGTGAGTGTCTCTCTCGGTGGACTGTGGAAGCCACAATGGTAAGAAGCCACAGGAAACAGATAATTAACATCTCATGGCTTTTCACAAAATACAAGGTATCTGATTTATAAGGCATGCAGTTCAAAATGTTTCTTTATAAGTGACTTTGGGAGTAGGAATATAATGGTATTAAAAATTGTGCGATCATCTTTTATGCCTAGATCTTGTAACTTGAACAACTACTTCTAAGATAACATATGTAATGTATTGACTAGTATTGATTTCTTACTTTTTTTTGAAATTCTGTATTACTTCTACCTTTTTTGTTTTGCTTCTTTAAAATAAAAATAAGTAAATAAATAAAAGATAGAAAGAAAAAAACATCTTCTTACTTTCAATGGCTTCATCATCAGTCAGTGTGTGACTTTCTTGGAGAGAAAGTAGAACACCCCACAATTAAGCCCAAATTTCTAACTGAAATACTGCTCCAAGCAATTAAAAAATAGGAAAGAACACTACCAATGTTTTAGAAAATGATAAACAGTCCACAATTCAAAAATCATAATTGTTTCCCAATATGTCAGAACACTAGAATGAAAACAAAACCACAGAGAAAACACCACAAGGCATACTACTCACTGGGCTTGAATTCTGGTACTTGAGTAAAAAGCAGTTTTTAAAGCAAATGAGATTAATGGAGTCTTTTGTGGACTCTGAAGGGATTCTGTGAACTTTCAAGTGTGTTAGTGGTCAGTGGCTCTGGATCAATTGTATGTCAAATTTAATTTCAAACCATACACACTTTCTGATAGAAATGTTACCAAATAATGAGTATAAAGCTATCACCTATAAATGTGGAAATGCAGACAACAATGGAGCTTCTCATCATAAAGCATAAAGAATGATTAGATAGGGTCACGTAGTGAAGAGGTTTGTTTGCATGTAGGGTGGGAAGCCCCACCTAACCACACGTGCAGAACAACTGTTCAAAGAGGCCATGCTGAGAACCAGGTGGGAGTAACACGCGAGTGCCGCCCAGAGGAGTGTGAGAAGCATGCCAGCTGAGTCCCCCAACATGGCTGTAAGGAGAGATCCAGATTGGTGCCTTGGATAAAGTTATTCTAGGACCATGGTTTCTAACTGGCGAGTGGGAGTGGGGAGGGGTGATTCTGCTCCCATGGGAGATATGGCAGTGTCTGGAGACACTGTGGGTTATCACAATGGGACAGATGTAGTGCACACGGGTCAGGGATGCCACTGAACACACCACGTGGCACAGAAGAAACCTCATGAGAAGGGATTATTTGCTCCCAGTGTGAGTAGTGCTGGGACTGAGAAATGCTGTCGTAGCAATGAGTCTCAAATTCTCTGTCCCAGTAAACAGTCCTGAACTTTCAGTCTCAGCTCACAACTATACGGAAACATAAAAGTACAATCAGAGGCGATGAAACAAATCAAACCTTGGGTTGAACTGTCTCTCCCAAATTTCACATGCTGAAGACCCAGTATCTTGGACTGTGATCTTATTTGGAAACAGGGTCACTGCAGATGCAATCCGTTAAGGCCAAGTCATCACGTAATGACTATAAATAGTGCTTTTTAAGCACTGACATGCTTTCTTTGAACACCAAAAAGCAGTAACAGGTGAACTACCTGCTTTTAGTTTCATGTTTATGGGTCAGGATCAAGGTCATCTCTAGACTCCCAAACACAACTGGCACATGTTCTCACCTCTAGAATTATGTTCCAGCCAGGCACTTGCCTTTGCCTTGGCTCTCTATCTATCTCCTACTGGGCTCTGGAAGGGATTTTTCTAGCCAGCAAATCAGGTCATTTTTGTCACCAGTTAAAGCCCTTCATTACCCTTAAGGTTAAAATTCCAGCTCCCGACCGACGCACACAAGAGGATCCGGCCTCTTCCTGTGCCTGTTTCTGTTCTCATTCTGAGCTCTGCTTTGCGCACTTCCCACCGCCCGGGCTCCAAAGAATTCCACACTATTTCCATACCTCTGTTCCAGCTTATGCTGTTATTTCCCCAACTTCTTCAAATTTCACTACCCATCCCAGACTGCTCACTCCCACTGAACTGACGATATTTTACAGAAACAATGTTTTGTGTACAGCATGGTTCTATTACCAGATTATAAACTTATTGAAGCCAGAAACTGTGACTAATCCATATCTAGAACTTCTAACCCATGGCCTGGAACACAATCGGCACTTAAAAATGGATCAAATACTTATCAAACTGATTTCCTTCGTGGCAGTCAAGCGATATAAAATTTCCTTCATTTTCAAAAGAGAATCTTTCTATTATTTGTGTCAGATAATATAAGACAAGTCTGTAAACCTCATTTATCTTCCTCAGAATTTTCCTTTAATTTAAACGTCCTCCTCCTCTGGCCTCAGACTTTGCACCCTGAGTTAACAGATTTTATGAGAGCACTGCAACATTCTCCCACCAAGCTGTTTCCTTACAAAAGCCAGTTAACCTCTATGTAGGAGGAACCCCTCGCCCTGGCTTTGTTCTGGGAACAGGAGACAGTGCACGCAGGGTAGGCTGAGGCCCGGGCGCGCGGTCCTCTCAGTGACACACACTCAGGCCTGTCTTAGAGCCTGAGCTCACACTTGATGTCCAATTGAAGCTTAGATGAGAGAGGGCAGGGAAAAGGGCAATGCCTGGGCCTCAGCGCAGGTGAGGTTCCTCATGGACCAGAATGACGTGGTCCCCTCCCCGGACGGTACAGCATAGCACGGCCCAGGTCTGAAAGAGCCAGGTGCTGATTCTCTCGCTGAGAAAGGTCAGACGAAGCAGGCTGGGGAGGAGCAGGCCAGGACCACAATCTCTCAGTTGTTAGTGCATGAAGGCTACTGTGCTCTCTATTCCACAGAGCTTTAAAGCAATGAAATGACACAAGCAATCTGCGAAGAGCAGAGTGAAATTAAATGGTCCTACTTCAGTCATAAGATCACAGACAGTGAGAGCTGGAAGTCAGTCAGAAACTCTCTCATCATTTCATTAACCAGAAATTAATCATCCTTCCTCTCAATAATAAAAAGAACCTTATAATGTTATTGCATCAGATTTGTTGTTGTTTGTCTTTTTTGCTTTTTGTTTCTCTCTTCTGTGTCCATTTTCTCTTAAATAAAAATAAATAAATAAATAAATAAATAAAAAGAACCTTAGCCCAGGGAGGTTTAGTTATTTGTCTAAAGACACATAACCAGAAACAAGCAATCCTAAGGACTTTCATTCAGGATCTTGACTCCTTAACACAGAATTTTTTTTATACCAACTGCCTTCTTGGTTCTGTCACTTAGCTCATCATAATACTGATCAAATGACATCCTAGGACTTTAAATTGTTTTATGATTTTGAGGGAAAAGAACAAGTTGATATCAAATTATTCCACAATTATTACTAAATGACTAAAAGTGACATATAAACCTCTCCTATCTCGACCAAAAACTTTTTTTGGCACTGGGGATTGAACTTACAACCTTGTGCCTGCCAGACAGGTGCTTAAGCCATTGAGCCAAACTCCCAGCCCTAATTTTTTGAGGCAGTGTCGCACTATGTAGATCAGGCCGGCCTTGTGCTCGCGTTGTAAACCAAACTGGCCTCGAACTCACAACGCTCCTCCTACCTCAGCCTCCCGAGTGCTGGGATCAAAGGCGTGTGCCACCACACCCAGCTTGACCAAAAACTTTTAACCTGAGTTGGTAGTATTTCATGAAATTTCAATGTTTCATGTGATCCTACAAAATATTTATTTTGTATTATTCGATCCTAAGATTCTAACTGATAATTCAAAGAAAACATCCTCAGTTGTAATTTTAGACTATCCAGAGAAATGTAACCAAAATGAAAGTAGAGAAAATGGAAATCTCATCTTAGACATATGATTCTGTGCACAGGAAAACAACTTGCACTGCTATGGTCTAATGTGTTAAAATGGTTTCTAAATGAACTGAATCATCACCCTGGTCGTTCCATTGCTAGTCATTGTAAATGCTGCTAGGCATTTATGGCAAGAATATGGCTTAGAAAATCATGTGATTTAGAAGTTTTAGAATTTTCAGTTTGGGTTATTTTTAGAGAATTTCTAATTTTGATATGCTTGTCATTTCTTTAGATTGTGCTGAATCACAATGCACGTGTGGATGTCAACCATGGGAGTGTTTAAAGGGACATGTGCAGGGCGGTGCTATTCACATCAGTGAGAGAAAGGGGTCGGGGAGGGAGAAACAGTGGACTGTGAAGGGACGGTGCGATAATCACACTACTTCCCTGAGTATCCAAAGCTTGCTCTATCCCACATGGATTTGCAGCAGCTGCAGATAAAGGACAGATCCAAGAAAGCTAGAATGATGGCATAAAAATTCAGGACTGGGATAAAAAGGAAATACACACCCACTTGGTTTAATACTGTCCCCAGACCAGGCCAGGCTGCCCCACGGAGTCTTGTATGTGTCTGAGGTAGGAGACCACCATATCCTAGGACGGTCACCTGAAACTAGACTGAAAGTCTCCACAAGATACCTAGCAGTGGTGATGCTTCAGAGCCAGAAGTAGATGTTATAGTCTCCTTTATCTTAAGCTACTAGTTTAGATATTCCATACATTCTGAGTGTTTCAGAACACACACCGAAATAAATGAACTATATAGTCTCCTTTGTCCTAAGCTACTAGTTTAGATATCCAATACATTCTGAGTGTTTTAGAACATACACCGAAATAAATGAACTATATAGTCTCCTTTATCCTAAGGTACTAGTTTAGATATTCAATACATTCTGAGTGTTTTAGACCATACACTGAAATAAATGAACTACATTTGTCAGTAGATGCTGTGAAACTGGTTTCATTTCAGTGTTACTAAATATTGCTTGACCAAGCAAGAAAAAAATAGTTGAGTCAAATATAAGCAAGACAGTACCTCTAGTGAGTAGAACTTATAAGTAAATAAACCAAGTAAAAATGATCCCTTGCATCTAAGGTAGCAATCTCTGGGGGAGCAGCCTAGTAAGAAGCAGACCAGCTCTTCTGATGACAAAAAGCAGAGGAAAGAGCTATAAACAAGCCCAGTTTATGGTTGGTGTGCAACATCCATCCACTCTGGAGGATGCCCTGAGAGTCCATAAGCTTCTCCTGCTTTCTGCTGACCAGGCATCTAACAGAGTCAGCCCACAGTCCAGAAGGACAGCTACCCCTAGCAGTGTGGGTCTTAGGACCACAGGGGTAGACGCTCCTTTTTGCTTTACTTAATGCAGCTCAGCTAAATCGGCTCTGTGTTAAAAGCCAGAATATGCTGGGTGCTTAAATCAGCTTGTCTCCATAGATACCAGCTGTGGGAGGGGTGAAGACAGGGTCAGGAAGAGGTCAGGGAGGGAAAGTGACCACAGAAGCAGAGAAGCCAGGATTTGAATTCTAGAAGGGGGAAGCAACAGAGATACAACCGGAAGTGCCCATGTTGTTATGGCTTAGATCCGGAGGGCACCCTGTGCCCCAAACTCGAGTGTTCCGAGGTGGGGCTTTGGAAGGTGACTGGCTCACAGGTGACTGTGCCCATCAGTGGATTCATTCACGGGGATCTTGGCCACTGCATGTGCTGCTGGGAGGCGGGAAGAGGTGGCCACCAAGGCGGGACCTAGAAGGGTGCAGCTGCCTGCCAGATTCCTCCCTTCTCACTCTGCTTCCTGGCCACTATGATGAGAGCAGTGTTCCTCCACAGCAGTTGCTTCCACCGTATTGTACCTGCCTTGGGGTTTACCAGCCAGGACTGAAACTCTGAGCCTCCTTCAAAGCGTGGGTGTTGGTTACTGGAAAGTGATTAGGAGACTTGTCCACAAGAGGGCTGGCCTCAGGATTAAGCTAGCTAACAACATGGCAGCTAGAACTGTACAAATTAGATCATTACTTCTGAGGCAGCTAGCCTAGCTCATTTATATGGTGACAAAAGATTCATGGTGAAGTATCTCCCTGAGGACGTGTTCAATCCTTAGCTCCACTGAGTCTAGAGCACCACTTTCCTGTGTCCTTATGATTCAAATGTTCTTGAAAAAATTGAGCATCTCTTGGAGGACATCATTATTATCAAGCTCCCCCTGGTCCCAAGAAGAGTTAAATTCTCTTTGTTCTGCAAACACTCTTTCAGGTTCTCTCTGGTTCCTCTACTTCTCCCTCACCTCACCATCCTTACAACCAATTAATTCATCTAGAAACAGAGTAGTAGCGATTATTTAGAACACAGGCCAGAAACTCTAAATTCTGAGGTACTAAAAGTAGCCAGGTAGCAGTGTCCCCATCAATTCTGAATTCTTCTTGGGTTTGGAGAAAGGCCACACTAGAAAAATTTACCCTGGAAGTTGAAATGGTTCACAAAAGCTATTTCTTTGCCTATGACATAACAGAGTGCTCTGAATACTTACTGTTAGATAAGTGTTACAGTGTGGTTGGTTGGCCCCCACTTGAACCTCATGTAATCATGGACAGGGCTGAGTCTAGCATTCATGATTGGTTTGTTGTCTGGTGCTGGGATTGACAATGTGAGTATTGCACCCACCCAGAGGTGGAGCTGAAACACAGTGTAAGGGCAAGAAGAAGGCGTGCTCTCTCTCTTGCTGGTTCATGCCTTGCTGTTTGTGGCTGCCATGAATGACTCCCCTGCCATGCCACCCTGCCTTGGAGCCAGCTGAGTATGGACTGAAACTCCTGAGAACTGTAAGAAATAAACCTTCCCTTCCCTAATTTTGGGCATCAGGTGTTTTGTCTTAGCAATGAGAAAAAAGTAACTGAGACAATAAGTCACATGTGTAAGTTAAATCTAATAAAGTTCATTTCATAGTAACTTTAATTCTTCATTTCCTAAGTTAGAGTAGTCAAATTATACCATTATTCTACTTTCTTCATTTGTATAGGGACCACATGAAACAAAATCTCTTTCCAAAAAGTATTAAGAAAGACCCCACACCCTAGTACTGGGGATTGAACCCAGGGTCTTCACAATGAGCTACATCCCAGACTTTAAAAAAAATTTTTTTTTAAAATTCTGAGACAGTGTCTTGCTAAGTTTCTATATTACTCAGGCTGGGTTCATGATCTTCCTGCCTCAGCCTCGTAGAGTGCTTGGATCACAAGTGTGTACCACCACATCTGATTCAAGAAAGCATTTGGTGAAATAACTTGAGCTACACTTGAATTTTTGCATTTTTATTCTACCAAGTATCTTTCTGAAAGATCTCTGGGGAGCTAGATCTCTTGGAACTTATGAACAAAGATGACCCAGGATTTGCCTAAACAGCTCCTGTAAGATAGGGCCATAATTTCAACTAAAAAGAAAAGCCATTTGCCTCTTCTTCTCTAACCTCAACCAGTTGGCAGAGATCACATGTCATTGTTATGGGCAAGGCCTTAAGAACACCTTCTCCTAAGAGTGCATCCAGGACTCCCAGGATGGAGCCAAAAGTGTTCAAAGAGAAGGTGGGATTCTGTGTGTGTGTGTGTGTGTGTGTGTGTGTGTGTGTGTCTGTCTGTCTGTCTGTCTAGCACTGGAGCTGCAAAAGCAGACAAACAGCAGAGCAGGAGTGAACGTTCTCAGCAAAAGCAAGCTCTACGCCAAGAACATGTCCACCTAATCCTAGTAAACAAATGAGTAGTGGAGCTGAAGATTATTGACAACCTCCTATGTTGGAAGGACATTGCTGGGTTTTAAATGCTGGTCAAAGGTCTGTGTGTTAAAATTATGGCTCCCCAGGCTGGCAGGCTGGGAAATGGTGGCATATTTGGAAGGGGGACCCTGTGAGGTGCCTGGGATGTGGAAACTTGTCCCTTCCTATCTCTCTGTGCACCCTGTCTGTGACATAACGTACCCTGCCACGTACTTCCTGCATGACATGCTGCCTTGCACAGGGCACAAAGTGAAGAGGAAACCATTTGTAGACTGCAGTCATCAAACCATGAGCCAAAAGAAACTTGTTCTGTTTAAGTTCAGCATCTCAAGGATTTTATTATAGTGACAGACTCGGCTAACAGAGGAGTGAGCAGTGCCCTAAAAGCAGGCCACAAAATGATTAAATTCAATAACTGAGCATAATTTGAGTGAACTTTGTAAAATTTCATTCTACTGGCATCTCTCCATTTTATATCTCGCTAATTAAATCTTCTAGCTATTTTGAGAATTAGGTTTTTTTTTTTTTTTTTTTTTTTAGCTTAAGCCCAAGCAATGTCAGTAAATTTCTCAAACAGACACATTCAATGTTTCAAGCTGCAGGAGGGTTAAGAAAATTAACTGAAAATTCAATGAACTGCACACTACTTTCCTATAAGGGCTTATTTAAAAGCCTGATTCACATTCACAGTGAGGCCTTTTATCACAGGATCAGAATCCACATAGTGAACAGTAAACTGCTAAGAGCTAGCTTGAAAGCTTCTTTAATAGCTTTTGGGAGTCTCCATTAAACAAGGTATTTTGGTATCAAAATTAAACACAAACTATGGTACAGGAGAAGATTTTTATTACTCAGAAATAAATTTATTACCTTAAATGTATTCATTTTTAAATCAGAAAAATACAGGAATCATATATTCTCCTTAAGAAAAAGAATGAAAGAAACCAAATGACTAAATTAACAAAAATTTAAAAAATGAAAATCAATGATACAGATAATGAAAAGAATAGGATGTATAAATACATCCCACTGTTTTTTTTAAAGATTAAAAATTCTTTGCAAATCAAGTTAATAATAAAAGCAAGGAATATATATATATATATATATATATATATATATATATATATATAAAAGAAACAAGATTAGAAATACAGGATAAATTTAAAGTACTGCAAGAAAATTTATCCAGCAAATCTGTAACACCATATTTGATGATAACTTCTTAGCAAAATTCAAATAATTCCCCCCAAATAGCCCATATATTAATCACTCAACTAATGCTGACTCCTTCCACAAGCAATGACAAAAAGATACTTCCTAAAAACGTTCAGATGTCTTTTGTGCTTACCTCCATTGTAAAGCCTATGACTTTGAAACACTGCTCAATTAATTCATACTGGGATTTATAAAAACTATTATTCATCATATCCTGTACTGTTCTGAGATGGTCATTTTGTAGGTACCTGAAAAAAGTACAAAAAGAAGTGTAAAAACTATAAAAGTAGTGGGGATGGAAAGTATTATTTATGCCAGTGCAATCTGGTCAATTACCTGGGAGGTTTATTTTCAGGCAATTTATAAAGGGCTAGTTTCTTCTTTTCAGCTAAACCAGCATAAATGTAGTAAAAAATATGGAAGTTTTTCTCTCCACTGAAAAATAAGATGCTATTAGTCATTATTAGGAGTATTTATTAACTGGGCAACAAAGGCAAGGCAGGAGGCATCACAATCCTAGACTTCAAATTATACTACAAAGCTGCTATAATAAAATCAGCATGGTACTGGCAAAAAAACAGACCTGAGGATCAACAGAACAGAACAGAAGATACAGACACAACTACAAACACACTCAACCACCTTATCTTTGACAAAGGGGCCAAACATGTTCACTGGAAGAAAGATAGCCTCTTTAATAGGTGGTGCTGGAAAAACTGGCTTTCTATATGCCAAAGACTTAAATTAGACCCATGTCTATCATCATGCACTAAACTAAAGTCAAAATGGATCAAAGATCTAAATAGTAAGACAGAAACACTAAACCTACTGGAAGACAAAGTAGGTAGAAATCTCGAGGGCATCGGGGTAGACTAAGAGTTCATGAACAAAAACCAAACTGCATGGGAAGTACTTCAAAGAATCAACAACTGGGATCTTGTCTTATTAAAAAGTTTTTGCACATTGAAAGAAATCACCAACAGAGAGAAAAGAAAACCCACAGATAGGGAAAGGAGTTTTGCCAACTGTCCCTAGACTTTTATCTAGAATGTATAAAAAATTGAAAAAAAATCAGGCCCCCAAAATTTAAAGACCCAATCCAAAAATAGGCATCTGAGATGAATACATACTTCTCATATGAAGAAATACAAATGGCAAATACATATATGAAAAAATGTTCAACATCATTGGTCATTCAAGAAATGCAAAGTAAAACAACACTGAGATATCATCTCACTCCAGAAAGAATGGCTAACATCAAGAAATTAGTCAATAACAAATGCTGGCAGGGCTGTGGGGAAAAAGGAACTCTTCTCCATTGTTGGTGGGAATGTAGACTGGTACAACCACTGTGGAAATCAGTATGGAGATTTCTCAAAAACTGGGATTAGAAATTCCATTCAACCCAGCTATTCCTCTTCTGGGTATTTTTCCAAAAGAATTGAAAACATTATCCCACAGTGATATATGTGTACCCATGTTTATAGCAGCAGCTATAGTAGCTAAATCTTGGAAACAACCCAAATGCCCATCAACTGAGGAGTGGATAAAAAAGATATGATATTTTTACATAATGGAATACTATTCAGCCATAAAGAACAATAAACTCAAAGGCTTTATAGGTAAATGGATACAACTAGAAACCATACTCATAAATGAAATAAATCACTTACATGTGTAAACACTATAATGTCTTCCTAGTGTAAAAAAAGAATAAATAAGATTCAAAAGTTACAATATATATACTAAAAGGGAAAGAAACTGCCCAAAGGGAAATTTTATTGTTTGATTAATCTCTCATGTCTATATCTGGTAACCTGAGCAATTACTTTGAGGTTAACAATATGCAATACAACAATCATTGTTAAATTCCTATCATCTTGTTTTGAAATTCTATATTGCCATTGTTTTGTTGTTGTTTTTTTTTGCTATTGTAGTCGCCATTTTGCTTTTTGTTGTTTTTTAATTATTTGCTTGCTTCTTAATTTTTCTGTTTTTTTCTTTAAAATAAAATAAATTTTAAAAAAGAATGGATTTTAAATAAAGCAAAAAAACAAAGAAACAAAAAAAAAGTTACAGACACCATGATAAACACTTGATGTGAAATCATTCAACACACGTTTGTGCCTTTCAGATATTGTCGTAGGCACTGGGAATATATCAGGAGCAAAACTGTAAAAAAAAAAAAAAATCCCTAACTTCTTGGAGTGGACGGACAGAACAAGAAACACATAAACAGACAATACGCCAAATGGTGCCAGGTGCCACAGCATCTCACTCATGTGTCAGAACTCTCCAAGGCAGGCATGGTTTTCCCATTTCACAAGCGACTGAGGCGTGGAGCTATCAATCTTCCTCAAAGTCACAGATGCTCCTGATTCAAACCAAGTCTAACTGATGCCAAAGTCTGTGCCTTTAACTTCCTTTTGACACTGTCTTTCTAAAATTCAGTTTTTTCACCTTCAGAAGAATCTCTTTTTACAGCTCTCAAATTCCATGACCCTGGGGCTCTAAGTATAAAGAGCAATTCCCCAATGTTGGAAAGATACAATGAAAGGAGCAGAGGTCACAATGAGGCGAGTCTCTGTCTCCGATACTGCACTGTCTCTCTTTCTGCCTCCCCTCGCATCCACCTTTCTGTCTGATGCGTTTCCAGGACAGATCACACACGCCAGGTCTTCACGGAGACAGAGGAGCAGGGAGCTGCTCTGTCATCACCACGCCTTCTGCTCTGCTTCACGTTCACTCTTAATGACCCCGGTGGCCATCTGGGAGACCCTGGCGTCTGCATCTCTCTGGTGGCATTCTCCACACAGACCCCGTAAACATTTGCTGAATGGACAAATGAATGAACAACTGAGTGAAAGCTGTGCTTTGGAGCCAGAGAGACATGGGTTCAAACTCCAGCGCAGTCACTTCCTAGCTTTTTGACATTAGGCAACTTAATAAAATTCTTTCAGTCTCTGTTTCACCATGGATAAAAGACAATAACCCTGCTGTCTGACTGAAAGGTGCTTAGCACAGTACCTGGTGTGGAGCGACTACTCCATGAACGCATTCCCCTGCCTCTGCTGCTGGCAGCACACCTCGCTGCCACTGTGCTGTGACTCCTCGGGGCCCAGCAAGGGCTGGCGAGGGAGAGGAAAACAATTGATGCTGAACTACACTGTCGTAGCAGGAAGGACTGGAATAGAAACAGCTGTAATTTATATTTATGAGAATTACCCAGCAAGGCCTTCAATACGCTCATTTTCTCCTTGAATTTAGGTAGCCTCATGTTCTTCTTTAACATCATCTATATTTAGAAAAGGACTCAAATCACACGTTTGTAAGAGTGTCATCATGAGACAGTAAAACAATAAATGTGATCAGAGTAAGGTGTGATGACATGGCAGAGGACAAAGAAAAGAACCAGTTCGCTTAAAAGAAAGTGTAAGCTCATTTTCAAAACTGCGTCTGCTCCGGCTCTCCCCGGCCCGACACGCCCATTCTCCACTCTTCTCTGCGGAGCTCTGGGACCCCCAAAGGCCAGCCTCTGAGACTGCAGTACTGCAGTTCCTTCTCAGGCTTCCATTGGCTCCAGCCAACAGGAAGCACAGAGAGGACACTGGTGGGAGGCAGAGGAGAGCTTGGGAGTGTCCACGCCCATCCTGTCCCTGCACCGCGGGCTTGCTGGCATCCTTGAAGGCCACAGACCGATGACGGCAGCCCTGCCCTGCAGCTGCAGGCCTTCTGGTGTGCTTTCTTTCCACAGTACTTCCCACCCTTGTTAGCCCATGTGAATCTCACCATTTGTTCTTGATTCTTTGCTGTCTAGTCTAAGCTTGCAAAATAGGTTTTTCACTTCAAACCTTTGAACTAGATCTTTCTTTTCAGTAACTCTGATACATTTCATTTAAATTTGTAATTAAAAATGCCTACAATTAAAAATAATGCTTCTGTTACATCTTTGCTATTTTCCTTTTCAAAGGTCACAAAAAGTTCCTCTGGTATATAGAATGCAATTCATATTAAATGAAATAAAAATCAAAAAATGAAAACTTTAGTTTTATTGCCAATTATTAGGTAGCTGTGCTCAAACAATATTTGAGTTGTATTTTAACTTAACTGTGAATCTGGGAGTTGGAAAGC
Organism: Dasyprocta punctata; assembly: GCA_004363535.1. Lineage (NCBI taxonomy): Eukaryota > Metazoa > Chordata > Mammalia > Rodentia > Dasyproctidae > Dasyprocta > Dasyprocta punctata. The sequence continues at coordinate 16,082 of RJWM01001143.1, forward strand.
TTTTCACCTATAAACAGGGTGGTAAAGCTAAAATAACTTCTTAGTCCATCTTGGGAAAAAAGCTTATTTAATTCATAGCATGCCTTAAATATAATCCTCATTGTGCTGTTTCTTAGGCCACATCCTGCAATTTTTTAATCCTCACTAAGAGTTCACTTCTACGGCCTCGCTGTGTAACTTCAGAGAACACCTAACGCACGGCACCTTGTTCCCCACGCTGTGAAGCACGGTGCTCCGAAGCACTTCTCTCCCACAGGCCTGAAGGAGGGGCTCACACACCGATGAGAGCCTAAGAGACAGCTCTGAGAACCGGTTTGCGTCTCTGTGTCTGCATGAGGCCCAGGGTCCCTCTAGGCACGGGGGACAAAGGCATGGCACGCTCCCTGTGTGCAGGGCACTGGCACACATCAGTGATGGAGGTGGTCAGTTACTAAACGCCTTCACTGGTCCGGGTCTGTGTCATGCTACTGTCATTTCTAATCTTCACAACTGTCAACATTGCTACTACTAATGGCATAAACCTAATAGGGTATGCTATTCATTGTGCTAATACTGTACTACACATATTACCACACTGGTAGATAAGCGCTAATGCTTTTTCTGTTTTAAGATAAAAAATTGAGGTGCAGTAAGGTTAAGTAAATTGCTTCAAATCACGCACCTCGTAAGTTGCAGAGTCAAGATGCTATATGGGTCTTCAGGGTTTGAATATCTTACCCAAAGGAAACTAATGAATCCTGAAGCCGTACTTCAAAACCCTATCTGTCCAGTAATGACTTCTTACATACATTTATCTGAAGGCTGAATGGTAGCTCTCCACACTGAGTTCCTTGCTCAAGAGCTGGAATCCAGGCAATCTGCAGTCAAGATTTTGTTTGTTTTGTGCTGGGGATCGAAACTAGGGCCTTGTGGATACTAAGGGTATACTTTACCATTGAAGTATACTCCCAGCCCCACATTCATTATTTACTCATAAATTAAACAACAATGAATATGAATGCACTTGTATTAAATAATATACTAATATATAACAATAATTTATCTTCCTGTGAATTTAACATGAAATTTTACTATGATAAAGTACAGCATAAATAGCATGACACCAATATGAAAACTGGAACATTCTAACTTGCCACACTTTCTCAAAAGTAATATAACCACCAGGGCACAAATCAAATGTTTAGCTAGTTTTCTCGTAAGAATAACAACATGTTTTGGAGTCATTATATAGAAGAGGAAAACTGTCACTCAGTTACAAACTACCTGTTGTAGTTTACATCTAAAATATCCCCCAAACTCTTAAACACTAGGTGGTGGGGGTTTTGAAGGGTGACTGGATCCTAGGGTGAATGTGCCTGATCAGAGGAGGTGGCTTCCAGGGGGCGGGACCTGGAAAAGCGTATCTCCCTGCTAGTCTTGTCCCTTCTCTGTGCATCTGCTTCCTGACCACCATGACGTGGGCAGCCTTCCTCCACTCTATGCCCGTCTGCCAGCCTATTTCTACCTTGGAGCCAGCTGACTACGGACCGTGACTGTGAGCCAAAATAAACCTCTCCTCCTTTCAGCTGCAGGTGTCAGGTGCTTTGCCTCAGGAGCAACGTGCCTAAGACACCACCAGAAGGAACCTAATCCAGTATCAAAACAATACAGAATGTATTGTTGGCTTAAATCAATCAGTAATACAAGAGATCCTACTCCTGAGTCTTTCACTTGGCCCCTACCTCGTAAACACATGAAGAATGGAATTAATACAAACATCTGTTTATATGCAACATGATTAAAAAAAACTCACTCAGTTATTACTAATTAAATTTCACATTCATCTCATGTGGAGAAATACATTCTTTCCTATTTCAGTGCTTGTTCTTATTTACTCTGTTAGTAACTCCATGATAAACTTTGGTTTTTTTTTTTTTTTTTGGTCTGGCAGCATAATTTTGGGTTATTTATTCATTTCCCTGCTGAATAAAACATACGTGAGAGTAAAACAATGCTGAGGGCCCTCTTTGCTTCCCATACTAAGAGCCAAGCATGAATTAAGTTATTAACACAATTTCATTGAACGAGAAAGACCTCTTCCTGTTAAGACAGAAGCATTATCTTTGCTCAAGTTTCCCAGAAAACAGGAGACACCAGAACATGAACTTACGCAGCTTGGTGGATAACTCGGGATTTCTCCAGAAGATATTCAGAGATTTGTGCACCCACTACAGTTCCAGAAGAGGTAAATTTCATTTCTAAGTATTTTCCAAATCGACTGGAATTGTCATTTATAATAGTGCAGGCGTTGCCAAAGGCTTCTACCAAATTGTTCACTTGTAAAATCTTCTCTTGTAGGGTTCTGTTATTAGCCTAGGAAAGTGATGTCAAGATATAAAAAAGCATAAAAAATTTTGTCTATAATAAGTTGTCACTTCATAAGCAATTCACATAGACAGACAGGAGAACATCTTCTCGATAGATTACCAGATGTTACAACGTGGGCTACGTGCCTTCTCTCACCTAATTTCTTAACAAAAGGGCAAAGAGATACTCTACATTTTCTTTACAAATATGACTCTGGTTAGGGCATGATTTACAGATGAAACCTGCACACAATCTGTGCATTCTGGGCCGTACCTCTCGTTTTGTTGTTATCCCCACTTGCCCACCTGGTCCCACCCAAACCTCCCCCAAATCCAGAGCCCCTTCCCTTGCTTCCACAGCAGTGCTAACCCTGGAAGTTACAGTGAAGCTAATCTGAGAATTCTGAGGGGAGGACAGGGGCTTGTGAACTGCAAGAGCAGTGCGGAAATGCAGAGGGGAGAGCGGAACCCCAACCAAGGCCAGCAGCCCACCCGACTGTCCCTCTATTTTCTCTTACTTCATTTCTTAAGCTTTGACTCTCAAATAAGTGCTAAGTTTTATTTTTCTTCTTTACCACTTTACCTAAAACCTCACCAAAGAGAAATTTATTTGAACTAATAGCAATCCACTTTTAGAAAGCTATGTCCTCCTTAATACACCTTTCAAGGTTTTTAGGGGTATTAGTCACTTACATCTTGGCAGAAATTAGCACAAGGATATTACGGTCAGTATTATACCTTAATACCTCATTGAAGTCAGCTATGTTAAAGATACAGACATTTTGTAAGATGAGGAAGTGATGCAGTATCTATTTCTGGGAAATAGGCTACATCAGAATTCAAGGGGACTGAAGGAACAGTCACAGTGAAGTTTTCAGGCTGGGCGAGAACTTTGGGAGTCTTCCAAAAGAGGCAAGAAGGGGTGAAAAAGGAGAGTAATGAGTATCAATAAAAATTTGGCTGTTTAAAAATGCTCTGTGCTGCAATGGAGTTCTACTCTGCCATAAAAAAGATAAACTTGAGGCATGTGTAGGTAAATGGATGCCTCTTGATACCATAATGTTAAGTGAAATAAACTAGACACAAAAGTTTAAATATTGCACAATTTCTCTTACATGAGAAACCTCAAATATAAATAAAGAGCAAAATAAAAGATTAGCAGTAGGAAAGAAATCTTTTCCAAATGGTAAGTATGGGAAGGAGAATGAGAAATGGAGGGGGGAGGGAAGAAATGGAAAAAATTTTAAAAAAAGAATCAAAGAAAAAATGGAAATAGCACTTTTTGAAGTGGGAAGGGGATTAAGAGTTGGAGGGAGAATGGAAGGATGGGAGGGGAAGGGGACAAAGAATCAAGGTGTGTTATATACATGCACAAACTCCCCACCATAAATGCAGTCATTGTGCACTGCAAACATGTACTAATAAAAATACATTAATAAAATGTACTAGTAAAAATACATTTTAATAAAATTTTTTATTAAGAAATGTTTTGTGCTGGTCTTACAGCCATGCAAAAGGTGGTATAATATTATCATTGACCTGTATTAAGTAGCAGGGATTGGAGGAACACATATTCCAAAGGTAAGTTCTACCAAACATCCCAGTTTTGCATAGGGTAAATCTTTCATCATGGAGATAAGTAAAAAACAAGATAAGGGCTGGAGATACACCTCAGCAGCACAAGTGCCTGCCTGGGGAGCATGAGGTCGTGAGTTTGATCCCTGATACAAAAAAAAAAAAAAAAAAAAAAAAAAAGACAGAGAGAGAGAGAAAGACACAAGAAAAGACCTGATAAGGGAAGGGTTCTCTGTATGTGTACACACAATTAAATTACATTTTTAGATCTAGGACAAGATGAAGAGATTAGATTCACAAGTTTGCTGACATCTACAGAACAACATGCACACAAATTTAATTCATTATTGATGAGAACCTCTACTGGCCCACAAATCAAGACAGCATAGCAAAGCCTCCGCCTACGGCCCTTGAGGAGATGAATTCAGGTGTTCAGCCACTGTGCACCAGGGCAGCACGCTGTGCCTCACTGGCCCCCTGACTTACGTTTCACCCTATTTCACTATCCTTAAGACCTTTTAGCATATGTATCCTAGACACAAGGAAAGGGGGGCTGATGGGCAAGGGTATGCAGAGGGCCTAAGAGGGGATCCCTGAGGTTGCAGCTTCTTTCTGGTCTCCACCAGCTCTTTTAGTCACAAGGACCACAGGCTGAATGGAGCGTATTTCTACTCCATACCAACAGACCTGATAAAAAATACTAAGCTAGTCAACTGCTTTTTAACAGGAACATGAACTTCTTTCTACTTATCATTTTGCAAACAAGTTAGGCTCAATTGAAGAGGTGATTTGTACTGTACAGCCTTCTCTTTTTATAGGTTAGATCTCACCTGTACGTAATGGTACTTCAAACATAAAATTCATATAGTCACAGTGTTGGCAAAGTTTTTGACACAGCTCTTATTATAACTATGTAGATCATAATAAAACATTCATAAGACTTAGTTGGTTAAGTGACTATCCAAATCTTTCCTCTATTTTTTGTCTTTTGATTTCTTAATATTGAATTTTATTGTGGGGAGAGGGGTGCTGAACACATGCAATTATTCTTGCATCATTTGTTTAAATGGCTACCATTTCTCATCAGTTGACCATGTGCCTTTGTTCAAAATAAATAAAAGGGGTAGGCTCTTTATTTTATTCCATTAATCCATATGTTATCCTTCCTTTAATAATATATTTCTTGACTATTGCTTACTTTAGTAAGTCTGGAAATTAGGGAGAATGATTATTTTTCAATTTTGTTGCTTTCAAAATTGTTTGGCTATTCTATTTCTTTGCCTTTCCATATATATTTTTGATTCAGTGTGTTGATTTCTACCAAAAAAATCTTCCTGGGATTTTGATTGCAATTACACTGAACCTACAGATCAATTTGTAAAGGAATAAACCTCAATAACATTTAATGATTTAATCCATATACATGTTATGTATCTATAATTATTTAGTACTTTTTAGATTTCTTTTATTATTTTTTCTCTTTTTCAGCATAAGCACCCTATACTAATAAGATTTAGGTCTGCTTAGTTCATATTTTTGGTGCTATTGTAAATGCTACCTTTAAACTTCAATTTTTAATTTGTCATTGCTAATATATATATGTGTATATGTATACATATTCATATGATACATAGGCAATTGATTTTTTTGTATAATAAATCTATTTTAGTCTTCAAGCAACAAGAGGAGATAAAATATAGGAAGCATTCAACAAACTCACTGGGGCTAACAAGACAGAAAATTACCTGTATATAGGCTTGCCTAATGTTATGTCCCCCCCAAAAGTCTCATGTGTACAGAGGTGTGGCTTTTGATAGGTGACTGGGTCATGGGGGAACGATATTCATCAGTATGTTTGCCCACTGATGATTCATAGCTGACTAGGTTGTTAGTAGGTGGGCCTGGTTGGATGTTGGTCACCAGATACAGGACCTGGAAGAGTATCCACTTGTCCCCAACTCCTCCTTTCTCTCTCTGCTTCCTGGCTGCCAAGGAGTGAGCCACTTTCTTCCAACCTGCCCTTCCACCATGCTGCTTCTGCCTGGGAGCCAGCCAACCATGAACTGGACCCACTGAAACCAAGCCAAAAACATTCTTGTCTTTAAATTATAGGTATTGAGTATTTTGTCCCAGCAATGGCAAAGTGACTAATGTACCTACTAAGAATGAAAAAACTGCAACGTTTTGAAAACACAATATATGCTTTAATATTATGTTTTCAGCTGAAAATATAATTATCTGTTATAATTCCCATGCATTATTTAATTTGGGAACTAGTGAACAAGACAGAAAATCATCTGTTATGTGAGGTTTTAAAATACAACAAATAAACAAACAAACAAAAAAAACAAACAAAAACCAAACAAACAAAAATATGACAAACTTTTTTAGGACAGAGAAAAAATAAATTCTACCTTTCCAAGCACTGTTAGCTGCTGAACTAAAAGATGAGCACTTTCAGTCTTTCCAGCACCACTTTCTCCAGAAATAACGATGCACTGCACAGGGAGAAAAGGGAACTGTGAGAGGACTTCAATCTCTTACAAATCACCTGCCACACAGAAAACTAAAAGGGTAATTTCTGAGAGTGTGACAGGGCTCGCCTTACCTGGTCTGAATTATATGTGACCATGGACTGATACCCTGAATCAGCCATTGCAAAAATGTGAGGAGGGTTGGCAGTTCTCTTTGCTCCAATATATAGTCTGGAATGCTAAAGATCGAAAAGAATATGGTTTTTAAGATTTAAAAATTTTGTTTCTCTTTTTATTTAAACCATGAACTAGTTACAGATGCAGTTTTAATTTTAAAAGCAAAGTACAAATAAAAATACTATTTCATGGCAACAGAGTATCATTACATGTACCACACATGTATACATATGTACATGCAAAAATCATAAATAAGTATGTAAAAGAAAAGCCTGATATAAAACAGCCCAGCAAGCCAGGCATGGTGGGGCATGCCTGTAATCCCAGCACTTGAGAGCCTGAGACAAGGGAATTGCTGTGAGTTCAAGACCAGCCTGGGCTACATAGTGAGTTCTAACCCAGCCTGGACTACATAGTGAGACCCTGCTTCAAAGAAACAAAACAAGCCGGGCGTGGTGGCGCACGCCTTTAATCCCAGCACTCGGGAGGCTGAGGTAGGCGGAGCGTTGTGAGGCCGGCTTGGGCTACAACGCGAGTGCAAGGCCAGGCTGAGCTACATAGTGCGACCGTGCCTCAAAAAACCAGGGCCAGGAGTTTGGCTCAGTGCCTTAAGTGCCTGCCCTGGCAGGCGTGAGGTTGTGAGTTCAATCCCCGGTGCCGCAAAAAAAAAAAAAAAAAAAAAAAAAAAAAAAAAAAAAAAAAAAAAAAAAAAAGAAACAAAACAAACAAACAAACAGAAAACAGTCAATGAAAATGGTAAGATGTGAAAGAATGTAACATCACCGGAAGTATATTTAAATGATGTTGCATGTTACTTCCAAAGCAGATATTAAGGCTTCAAAATATTATTACTTGATCAAATAAAAATATTTTATAAATACAGCAATTAAGTATCACGCTGTGGACTACTCTTTGGATATAATGTCTAATGTGCAACTACTACTTTTTTCCTCTTACTTCATTTAATCTATGTTGTCTCACTTGCTTAGTACAAGATCACACAGCATACTAAATCCCAAAAATATAAAAAAGCCCAACTTTTCTAATCTATGTCAAGGTATATAAATTTATCATTATTCTATAAATTTTAGGGTGGTACTAGGAAATAGATATGTATTTTTTACAATTAAAGTAATTATCAGGTGCAATATTAATTAATTTTCTAGAGTACATGAATAGCTAGAAAAGAATAGGTCCACTTAAAAATGAAAAATGGTCATTTAATTCTATATTTAAACTATTAAGATTGAATACTTGATACTCATATATTCATATTCATAAAACACACACTGTTTGGTGGTAATGAGGCCAATCAATATGTCACAACGAACTTTTAAAAATCACAGGTTTTGTAACTACTAAATATATATTTTATATATATCTAATTATATATATCTATATATTGTAGTTCTATTTTTGAGTCTCAAACACTTGTTTCATAGGCAGACATTAAATACATACTTTTAAAGCATTTGTTTAATGATATGCTATGTAGTGTAAAGTTATTGCTAGTAACTGGATATATAATTAACATTGTGACACATACATTGGGAAAAGGAAGACCAGAAACTGTATCTAGATTGAGTTCATCTATTTTTTCTATATTCATATTTTAACAGTAATTATATAATTGCTTTTTTGAAAGTGCTGGGTAAAATTTTTCTTGACATCCATTTACATTAATCATCTGAAAAATATAATTATTTGTACAAAGTAAGAGAATACAAGCCATATCACATACCTTTGTGGAATACAGTCCCAGATTCTGAAAAGGGTTAAGAGCAATGAGTATATCTCCCACATAGATATAGATCTGATCTTTGGAATAACACTTTTCAAGCTGCTCTGAGACTGTATTCTGTAGTAAAATAAAAATTTCTTTCTTAAAAAACATTATGGAGAACTACAGTTTAATAAGAACATAGTAATAAAACATCTAGAATCTAGACCACGGGTTAGAAACAAGCTTACTTACAGTAAAAATGTAATATCAGATCTGCAAGGACCTAATCTACTAACTGGTGTTTTGCTCTGGTTTTTAGAACCAAATAGGAATATCAGTATTAGCTTCATTTTCCAAAGGAAATATGTTTGATATTGCATATTATTATATGTAACATGTTATACTGAATTTAAGGAAATAAATAAAGTAGATGAAATAAAGAAAAAGAATTCCGAAAGGGGAAGGAAAGATACAGTGAACATGATAGCATTTTCAAATTAAGGTCATTTAATGGTTTTGTGGAACATCCTAGTCCTCTCCTTAGAAGAAAAAATTCAGAGAAGTGACTTTCATAGTTGATAAATGATAATCACATGAGTCAACTTAAAATACTGTCAGAAACTATCATTTATAGAATGGATACATGACAAGAGCAAGAGATCTTATAGCAAAAAAGAAACAAAAATATAAAATACAGACAATATAGATAAATAAACCCAGTATTTAACATATTAAAATAACTGGTAACAACATGGTTAGTGAAACCTTTATAATTCACAAGCCTAAGAAGTCACATCATCGCAAAATTCGATATGTAAAGATTAAGAAAGGTGCCAGCAACACGATTTGCTCTTACGACATTTGACATTCCTGAGAGAGATTATTTTGAGAAAGTACGAGTTGTTTGTCTACCCTAAATCTCCGACATCATCACATATTAGCTTTTCATTACTGGACCAAATACCTGGGAAGTAATTAAGACAACTGGTTTCTCTTGGCTCACAGGTTTGGAGGTTTGGTTCTTTTTGGGGGGCACCACTGCGCTGGGGACTCTGGGGAGGTAGCACGTGATGGCGGGAGCACGTGGAGGGGCCTAGAGCGCTCTTTTGGTGGTGCCAAACACAAGAGAGGTCACACGGAGGCCCACGCCCCGTGACCACACCGAGGCCACGCCTCCTGTTGCCACGCCCCGGCCCCCACGCCCCTAGGACCTTTGGCCTCACACTGGCCCCGCCTCTTGAAGGCTACAGTACCTCCCAATAGCACCGCAGGCTGGTGAGGTGCACTTAGCACTCCGGGCTGTGGGGGAACATTCTCTACCCAAAACCTACAGCATATTACTTGTGGTCAGCACTTGTCTCTTGGTTTGTTATATTATTTCTCAGCAAAATGCTTAGGCATGTTAATAAAATATTAAAAGAATAAAAGCTTGTTAACTAGGTAGAAGCCCTAGCCTTTACTGATTGGGGCGGGCTGAAAGAAAGCCATTTATTTCTTTTTTCTTTTTTCTTTTTTTTTTTTTTTTTCGCGGCACCGGGGATTGAACTCACAACCTCGCGCCTGCCAGGGCAGGCGCTTAAGGCACTGAGCCAAACTCCCAGCCCCCATTTATTTCTTGAATGATCTGATTATCTGGAATAAAGTGAGGATGAAGGGAAAGGACGGATGGAATTTTACCTTCACAAAAAAGATTTCTAAAACATTTCTCAAGTAATTGCAATAAAGAGTTTCAAGCAGAACTGAGTGCCCTAAAAATGTGAGCATGTCACCTGCAGTTAGTTTCTTCGGGCTGTGCGGTCCCATGGGGGCCCCAGGGCCCGGGAGCAGAAGGGTTCTTACGGTATCACGGCAGATGTGGGGTTCGCGAGGGAGGATGCCTGTGGTGGGTTATGACTGTCTTTGAAACGCAGTAAGGCATATGCTTGAAACTCAGAAATAACTGAAGAGAAAAAAAGATCTGTAACTCAACAACCTGTGCTTGGGAGACTTCACACCTTTGTCACCTGTGCATTAACAAATGGCGCTAAGCTAGAAAGACCTGGAAACTTGAGTTTTACTATTAAAACTGAAGATAGGAGAGCTAATCAGAAAGTTGAGGGAAAAAATGAGATATCTGTTATTTAAAACATCCCTTGTCCACATCATTTCTATAAATTTAGAAACTCTGGAATGTTGAAGTTTAAACTCAATTCTTACCTCATCCAAAATGTCGAGGGTTGCTAAATCATCTACATCCTTTGGAATGGAAATTAAAGATCTGTTTAAGTTGCCTTTCTTGGTGTGAATACGTTCATGCCTGTGGGGAAAAACCATTTCTGAGTTACGAGCTTGTTACTGATCAGAGCAGAAGTAAGTTTTACATACCTGTGAGATGGATTGAAAAACTCTGCAGTGCTGTTTTCTAAATTCAATCATAGGCTACCAGAAAATATCCCAATATATTTTGTCTTTACTGTTTGTTTTCTCCTTTCCTTTGGGAAACACAACATATTAAACTTACTTCACCAACAGTCAAAAGGGCCCATAATTTCTATCAAGAACTATTTTAAGTTTGCTAAAAATTCAAAGCTTCCTATAAATTTCTATGCATGATTAAAAGTGTTATAAAGTGATGAGTCTGCAGGATTTGAATTTACTAGATTTCTAGTGTTGTCTCAGGTAGTGTTAGGCCATTGGTGGTCAAAGTATGATAATTTAAGAGTTATAGCAAAATTTAACAGACGAAATAAATCAAATCTTAAATTTTCAAAATGTTAAATGTACGTAAAAATGGGTTTCAGGTACTAGAACCTTTATTTCCAAAGCAGAACATGTCAATGAATTTCAAAAATAGTATGAAGATGTTTATGTAATGTAAAGTCTAGAGAAGTTGGTGAGATAAACACAATAGCTTATTTAAACTTTTAAACTTGCTTAGAAAATTAAATCAGTTAAGGCTAGGACTAGAAGCTCAGTGGTGGAGTGCTTGCTTAGTATTTGTGCAAGGCTCTGGATTGAACCCCAGCATGTAAAAGGACAAAGACAAGTCAGTCTATTACCATAATAAATGGCCCCTGCCCTACCTAAGGCCAGCTGCCCAGGTAGCTCCCATCGCCTCTCACATGGCTGTCAGTTCTCTCTGGTCCTTCTCTTGTTCCTGCGTTACTTTTGACTCTAGTTGTCATATCGCACACCTCACAAACACAGACTGCCTTCCCTTGGCTTCCAATCTCCTCCAGTTACTGTTCCATTTCTACGTTTTATAGGAGGAAAAAAAATCTGCAAAACTATCATCTGTACTTAAATTTCTTTGGGCTTCTATCTCCACACTCCATGGAAAGATCTTATATTCAAAACACCAAAGATCTTCATGTTGCTAAAGCTTCAGATCAATTCTAAGTCCTCATTTTAGTTAACTCACCAGCAGCGTTTAGCCAGTGCCTTGTTAAACACATGTATCTTGTTTCCCTGCACATTTCTCTTGATTCTCTTCTTGCTCCAAGGGCATCTCCATATAACTATATATTCTTTTCTGATTCTTTCTCATCTTTCTGTCACATTTTGAGATTGCTCAAACTTCAGTTCTTTGAGCTATTGTCTTTTCTACAATCAGTTGCTGTTTCCATAGCTTTGAACATCCCTCCTGCACTGACAACTCTAGAGGTTGAATAAGCAGGCATCTAACTGCCTATTCAACCCTTCACTTAGAGATTAACAGACTGACTTAGCACATCCCAAAACACACTGCTGAATACCTGGGCCCTAGACCTGCCCATCCACCATGATCCCCATCTCAGCACATGGGGAACTAAATTCTTCTGACCATTCAGAGCAAACATTTTAGAGGCATCCCGGGCTCCTTTGTCCTCACAATCTTCATGCAGTCTAGATAATCACCATGTCATATCCAGGACTAGACATTTCTTACCACTATCACCTCCAACTTACTTCATTCTGTCACTGTGACAGCAGCCTCTTAAGAGAGCTCTCTGCTTCCCACAGCCCTCTCATCCCTGGAGCCAGGGGGATCCTTGGAAAGTAAGTCACATCTTGTCACTCCTCTGCTCAGAATTCCTGCCTTCCCACTATTACTCGAAGCAATATTCAAAGTCTCAGCACAGCCTACGGGGCCCTACACGGTTTGTGCATCTGCCCTCACCCCTATCTCCTCCATTATTTCCCTAACATCATCTCTTCTAAATATCCCTCCTATTCCATTCTTTCCATCCACATTGGTTTCCTGGTTGTATCTTAAGTTTTAGCACACTTCTGACTCACAGGCTTGGGCCTGCTGTTCCTTCTGACTAAAACGCACTTCCCCCCATAGCCGTAAAGTTCCCTCTGACCTCCTACAGGCCTCTTAATATACTGATCGCAGTCATTTTTGAGGGCAACCCATGTAAATTAATTAGCAACTTCTGTCCAGAACTTCCCACTCTGCCCTTTTCCTGTTGCATTTTTATTTATTCTGTCTCCCTCTCTCCCTCCTTCTCTCAGAGATTGTTGCCTCTCATCCTCTTGTTAGATTGTGGACTTTGTGAGAGGGGCACCAGTATCTCCCACCGCTGTGTCCTCAGCACTCACAACGCCTGGCTTGGCGTGTCACGGGTACTGGATAAACATCTGTTGAATAACTAGGCAAATGAGACTCCCTGTTCTGTCACTCAAAGCTGTCCAATCTGCATTTCCAGTGCATTTGTCACAAAACATTTTTATACTTTAATTGGACCTGTCCCTGTTCCTTCTATATTTCTATCTGCTCCTTTGCCTTTATCTCTTTAGTCTCATTCGTATCATGAAACTTTAACTTTCCACAGTCTGCCTCAAATACTACTCCTTTTAAACTTCTCAGCATTATGCATCCATCAGAATAAGTATCTTGGTTAGGCCATTTCAGTCATTCGTTTGTTTACTAGTTTTCTCTTTATGAGACACTGACTTCATATCCTTCATAAGTATTAACTCAAAATGGATCACATACCTACATGTAAAACTATAGAACTCATACAAGATAACAAAGAAGTAAAGATGTCCTTGTGTTTGGCAATGAGTTTTTAGGTGCAACACCAATATCATTATCCATCCATGAAAGAAAACACTGATAAGCTAGACTTCACTAAATTAATTTAGCCTTTTGCTGTGTGAAAGATATAGTTAAAATAAAAAGTGAAGGCACAGATGACAAAAAATACTTGCTAGTCACATACCCAGTGAAGGACTTTAGTATGATGTTAGGAATAGTGTCCTACTCCTATTTTTATTTACTTTATTTTACTCCTATTTTAAATTATATTCCTCCATAATAATTTATGATAATGTATAATTATGTGCTTATTTATGCAAAAAATTAGCAATATTTGAATCCTTTACTACAATTAACACTCTAAGATTTGAAAGATTATGTCTTTAGTTCTGCATCTTGTCACATGAATAATAAGATCATTTAGAACATAATATGAGGTATGATGAAAAAATACAATGGATATTTAAATTTTAAAAGATATTGCAGTAAAAGACACCTTGTCATAAGTCCCCTTCAAAATACTTCTCCTCACTCCAAGCACAGTTATCTCACCATTCTCCCCACTTTCTGAAGCAGTTCTGGAAGTTCTCTCTAGTAACTGTCTTTAATTGCAGTCATGACTGCCTTGGTGTCCTAAATTGATTGAAAATGTTTACCTTTCATGGTCATTTTGATGTTCGGGAAGAGCCAAAAGTTCCACACTGCCAGATCTGATGAAAAGGCAGATGATGACACACTATAATGTTTTTAGGGTCCCACCTTTCTGGTGGATGGCACTCCGCAGCAGTGTTCACTGTATTCTTAATGATGCCGCACACACACAAAATACTCATGAAAGGGACTTCCAAAACTGCTTCAGAAAGTGGCAAGAATGGTGGAACAAGGTGGGGTGCACTTCGAGAGGGATTGCTGTGCATTTTACTAGAATTTTTTTAAAAATTTAAACACACACTGTATATTTTAATCAACCCTTGTAGGTCCTCAATAAATGTTAATTGAATGTGTAGGTGCATGTAACCTCCCAAGGCTTTTGGTATAGGACTTGCACAGTTCATTTCCACATTTGATGAACTGAACCAGTGTCACTGACATCCCCCAATTTACAAAGAGACCCCGTATAAGCATAATCATTTTGATATATGCTTTTTAAGAAAGGAGAGAAAAAGTCAAATTATCTATCTAAATGAAGTGAAAAACTTTAAACTTTTTATCTGTTCTTATGAGTACATTTGGCAGTTAAAGACTGTTCTTGGAGAATAATGAACAGGGATATCAACATTTGTCTGGCTGGTACCCTCCTTTTCCTCTTCTGTGAATCATCCTCCACAATGGTTTTGGTATTAACTATCAAAAATTAGAAAATATATTGTCACTGTGATGATTAAAACCCCAAACAATTCTCCATTTTCAACAGCAAAACTTAAAATTTCCTGGGTCTGGAATTCTCTGCCTTCTCGATCCTTCTGGTATCTCCACTGTGATCTCTGCATCGAACATCCCCAGTGGGCCGAGGACTTCAAAGGCTCTGTATTTGCTCATTCTGTTTTCTCTACCTGGAATTATTTTCCTCCTATGAATGGCACAATTCTACTTTTTCTGAAAATTAGCTGAAATTCATTCTCTGTAGAGCCACTGCACAAGACAGCACAACACTAGAAGGAAGTTCTCACATTAAATTAGGTCTATACATTATTTCTGTTAGACAGTGAGGAACTCCTAAGCACAAAACACGTTTTTCTCATCTTTCTGTGCTGGATCTAAGGATGTAAAAGACAACTGGTGGCTTTAATCTTCAGCATAACCTTAATATGCTATCAACATTTCCCTGAAACAAACAATGCTGCAGGTTTGAGTAGAAAATATCTTTAAATGGTCCTTCTTAGCATAGTACTTCTTAAAGTACACTTAATTTTTCACAGAACATCGAAATGCTTATATACATAATTTTACCCATCAGTGAATAGTTAATGAGTCATGATTCTTACTGTTCTAGACATCTTTTATGTCTTTAATATCAAATAATTTAAGTGTGCATACAATGATTTGTCAGATTTAGCTGTATGCCAAGTATTAAACAGAGCTGCAAGGAAAGCAAATTTTGCCAGTTGAAAATCTAAATTTATAGAGGCAATAGCTATAAATTTCAGAAGGGCACTTTCTTGAAAACCTTCTCATATCAATGTTACTTGAATGGAAATTTAGGTGTGCAGTTCAGCACAAGCATCACTTATTGAGACTGTGCTATGCTCAGGACACTGACTTGAGTGTTGTGTGGATACTGTACGTGGCATAAGATCTAATCCTTAACCCATGGGTTTCATTCTAGTACAATACATAAATACAACTACTACATTTACAACAATACAAGGCATATGACAAGTAGCAAAATTGAAGTAACTCGGAAAGTGTTAAGGAAGCAGCAAGAAGGAATTTCATTCTGGCAACCTGGGTATGGTTCCTAGTAGGCTTTGCATGTAATCCTAGCATCTGAGTAGGAGCGGGATCCTAGTAACTGATGAAGAGTGCTCATGTGGAGTGAAGACTGGAGGGTGATCAAACCTGCAGGAACAGTAGTTATAAATGCACAACTGCAAACATGTGCCACAAAGACAGTAATTATAGGCCGTGCCTAGAAGGTAGAGTGCTACTGTCTGAGCTTGAAGGCTGTGGAATCTAGGTCAGGGACAGGACAGTTATGGGGAAATACAGATATCTTAAATGTTTTCAAATTCTAAATGTCTGAAAGCAAAGCAGGGTGTTCACTCACAAATCTGAAGCTCCTCTAGTATTTCCTATCTCACTGACACACTCATCCACTTAACTGTAAACACTGAGACAGCTCCTTCTCTCTACCTCCCATGTCCACTCCATCACCACATCATGTTGTTTTAATATCCCAAACATTTCCTAAATCTCTATCTTCTCCATATCCACTAAGGAGATGATGGGGTCACTGAGGTGGAGATAACTGAGGTGAGCAACAATGACAAACACAGGAAGAAAAATGTAGATATCATGAATGCCTCAGAGGAGAAAACTTCAAGGAGAAAGCAGATAAAGGGCATAGAAAAATTGAACAGGATAAAATTTTGAAAGGGCAGTTGAACAGGATAAAAAGTAGGGCATCTTAGTTTCAGCTGATAGATTACTTACTTTTTTTTACTTATTTAGTGGTAGCTATATCGTAAATAAGAAAGAGTTCTGTAATCCAGAATTCCCTTTGAGAATTGACAGTGTGAAGAAAAGAAAAGCTTGAGAAGAAAGCAGCAAATTGAGGTGTGAATAATTTAAGAGGTATAAATAAGCTGAAAATATGGAGAGGAAGATTCTGAAGATATGCAGCAAATTTCATAGGAAAGAGAATCAAGAGACATCATGGAAAAGAAAAGCAGCACTTCACACAGTCTTTCTAGATTGGTTTAATTCACTTAGCAACATGCATTTAAGTCCCCTCACCATCTTTTAATGATTTGATAGCTCATGTCTTTTTAGCACTGAATAATATTTTACTGTTTGATGGAACAGAGTTTATGCAGTCATTTAACTAAAGTATAATTCTTTTCATATGCTGTTTGATTCTAGTTGCAAATATTTTGTTGAAGATTTTTGCATATATGTATATGAGAGATACTGATGGGTAATTTTCTTTTCTTGTAATGCCTTTTTCTGTGTTTGGTACTAGGGTAATGCTCGCTTTATCAGATAAATTACAAAGTATTCCTTCTGCTTCTGTCTTCTGGAAAAGTATAGAAAATTAATATAATTTCTTTCATAAACGTCTGGTAGAATTCTGTAAAACTATGTGGGCCTGATGCTTTCTAGTTTAGAAGATTATCAATTACTGTTTTGATTTCTTTAATACATATAAACACATTCAAATTCTTTCTTTCTCTGTAAGTTTTGCTAGAATGTGTCTTTTGAGGAACTGATCCTTTTCATCTAGGCTACCACATTTGTGGGCATTAAATTCTTGATAAGCTTCTTCTAGTGTCCTTTAATATCCAGGGCATCAGTAGTGATGACTCTTCTTTTATTTCTGACACCAGTAATTTGTGTCTTGTCTCTTTGTTTCTTAGCTTGTCTAGAGTCAGGCTAATTTTATTGATCATTTTGAATTGCTAGCTTTTGGTTTTATTTTCTCCTTTTATTTCTTGCTTTCAATTTCATTGATTTCCACATTAATTTTCATTATTGTGTTTTTTTCTGCATACTTTGGAAAGTGTTTGCTTTTTTTTTTCTAGTTCCTAAGGTGGAAATTTAGATTACTGGTTTTAGGTCTTTTAATATTTACATTCAGTACTATAAATGCCTGGTCCTAAGTCTGGTTCTGATACTTGTTTTATCAAATTGTGTTATGATGAGCTTTTGTTGGTGTTGTTATTGTTTGTTTACACACTGGATCAAAATACACCAGTAAACTGGCCATTACTAATGTGGTAGTAGGGCATGGGAATGAGAGAAGCATTTTACAGTCTGATGATTAGACCTTAGCCTTCTTATGAGCCATGTCTCTGAACTGTGAACTTGATAAGTGCTTCTAAGTCCTCTCATCCTTAATCCCCATGCCACTCCTTCAGGGGACAGGATGGCTGGAGGGAGGTAGAGCTGGGCTAGTTTCCTTTTCCAGGTTCTTTAAACTCGGAAAAAGACCCCAAAGTTTAAGCTTTGGTTAAGTAGTTTCTCCTGGGAACAGGTCTTGTTACGAAGAGCAGAATGATTTGGAATAATTAAAAAATGGTTCCTTTTCCCCTACCATGATGTAAACATGAGGGGATTTTTCTCTGATATTCACTTTGAGAACCTTATTGATCTCCCAGAAGTAAACTTACAGAAGTGTGAGGGGCTGTCTACGAATGGGGTCCTCAGTTGATTTTGATTCTCAGACTTATCCAAACTGAGAATCCAGCGATTCATCAATTATGGTTCAGGCTTTCTATCCCAGTAATGGAATTGAAGAGGTTTCTGCTCATGGATTTCTGCTCCAGTAAGTCATTATTCTTTGTATCTGCTTGCTTGTCACATCAAATCTGCAAGCAGCAGTTTTCCCTGTGACCTTCTTTTTCTGATGGCTCTCAGAACTGTTGATCTCTCTGTTCAGCTATTTATTGGTGGTTGGAATGGAGTGACAACTTCCAGGTTCCTTACATGCTGGATTCAAAACTGGATGAAGAGAATTCCCAAAGAACCTGTATTCATGAAAATGTGGGCAGTGATAAGAAAACTAAAGCTCCCCTACAGTAACCTTTGCCACCTCAGGCCTGTGAATGCAAATGGAAGTAGCGGTTCCCAGAAACCTACAGAGAGGTGCGGCTGTAGGTCAGCACTGACACCGTAGCTGGCTTTCCAGAGCGTGCCTTAGGGTAAAGAAGTGCGGAGTGGATCTACACACTAGTTTCCTATTGCTGCTATAATAGATTTATCTCAAACTGAGTGACTTAAAACAGCAAGACTGTACTTTTTTCCAGTTCTGGAGGCCAGGAATCTAAAATCAGTTTCACTGGGCTAAAGTCAAGGCATCACTGTCAAGACTGGTTTCCTCTAGAGTCTCCAGGAGAGAATTATTTCCTCACTGTTTTCCAGTCCTGGAGGCTGCAGGCATTCTCAGGTTACAGCCCTGTCACTCTAATCACTGCTTCAACCTTCACATACTTCTCTCCCCCACACCGTCTTGCAAGGACTCTTATAAGTACATGTGGAGCCTACCAGCTAATCCAGGATACTTCTCCCATTTTAAGATCCTTGACTTAATCACAATGCACAGTCTCTTTTGTGAAGCATAATGATATGCACGGGTTTGAGGGATTAGACCTAAATATCTTTGAGGTTCATTATTAAGGCTGCCAAATCTGGAAAGCCAGTGGAAAACAGGCAGCATACAGGGGTGTGAGGAAGCCTGGACCATAAGTAAAAGGAGGTTAAAAATTTGCCTTGGACTGCTGATTAGAAATGTGAGTGAAAAGGGGGATTTCATAAAACAACACAATATTCTGTTGTCCTTCTAATTACTGAACAGAAAATACTTAATAAAGCATTAAATGTTTATTTCTAATGTTCCATTACTATTACTTTCATTTTTAAAGTGCCATTATTTCTTATCTGGATTACTGCACATGGCAAGAATGGTCTTTTTGAAACATAAATTAAAAAACATCACCTGTCTGGTCATCACCCCTCCTCACAGTCCCTCAAGTAAGGTCCATGCCTGTGTCCTCCCACTTTCCTCCTGATTCTGTCCTTCTGTTCACACTCACTTCCCTGGAGCTCAGTGGCTCCCTCCTCGCAGGTCTCTACCAGCTGGCAAACTTTCACCTCAGAACCTCTGCCTGGACTCCTTGGTGCCCAGATAAGGAACCACCAAGCTAAAGTCCAGTCCTGGGTTGAGAGGTCTGAACATTTAACACTGGATCCACTCTTCCATCTCCAGTCTCCAAATCCCCCTTACCTTGCTCGATTTTTCTTTAGCAGGCATCACTAACACATTATTTTTCTGATTCCATGTGTTGCCTGAGTCTTTGGATCAGCACATAAGCCCTATGAGAACAGGGTTTTCTTTGTTGTTTGCTGGAATTTGCTGACTGATATACCTCATACTCCGAGGCCAAGTTTTTACAGGATATATTCAAGATATATTTCTTGGATGAATGAGTGAATATTTTGCTTTCAGTAAATGTTTCTACTACTGTGGGACCAAAAATATTTATTTTTATTTTTATGCTGGTTAAAAAAACCTGAGATACTCAAAAATTTTATTGTACATGTTTTGAGATATTTTTACATTTGTAACATTTTCTTTTTGTATTCAATATTACAGAATTGGTTAACACTGCTTTATTAAATGCTAACTTTCCATAAGATTTGGAAAAGCAAAGTCAGAATTCTTATGTACGATTTTTGTTCTCTTGTGCAAAATACAGCTTGTTAACCAGATTATATTTTTCATTTACTCTATAATACTGGAGAGACATGGATGGATGGCTTCAGACTATAAATGTTTCCTTTGTGTGTTGTCAAAGGTCATAAATACCCTTAGGGGTGGTTGTTATAGCACTACTTGTATTTCAGTTCTACACACTGAAAAAAGAAACTACTGCTGCTCAATGTTAAATTTCATCCTATTTAGTTGTACTGTTGAAATGGAACAGCTTTATTTGATTTAACTTTGGATAAAAATACTCTTGTAAATGTCAAGGTCTATCACTTGAAGTGATACAAGTGCCACTGGGGTAGAGTATAATCTTTCTTAAACACAAATCTCATTAATGTTTTTGTGTTAGTTTTCTTATCCATCTTTAAATTTCAGTAACAAAGATAACTGGTAGAATCACTGAGAGTACTGGCTCTCACTGGTGTGCCCTGGAAGAGTAGTTTTTATTTATCTGCAATTTGACATATTTGTGCAAGTGTGTGCTTCCAAAGAAATTGAGCAAAACACACACCAGCCTGGCCGGCCAGGTCACCAGATCAATTCTGGCGACAACTGGAGCAACACATTATAGTCGCCTGGCCCCCATGAAACTTTTAATTGCCTTCTTTATTCACAAAGCCCTCCATCCTTCACCCATGCTTCTTTAAAGATGTGCTTTCATCTGGTCAGGTAATATCAATTCATAGAAACCTTAGAAGGAAGCATGCACTGAGAAAAATGATTTGTACTAGAACTTCCAGCTAATGACCATAACTCAGACTTCACTGAGTAATTATAAACAGGTAGAAAGAATTTCACCTTTGCATTAACTTACTCTCTGCCTCCTTTCTGGTTGCAAAAGGTGAAAGGCTCCTTTGATCAACAGCCAGTTCTTCTTGCGTGCCTGCTTTCACGAGGATTCGCTGCTGCAACAATCCCCTCCCAAGTGCACCAGCCACTTCTTTCCATCAGTAGACAGCTGTGCTCCAGCATCTGCCACCTTAAAAAACCTCTCCTTTGAACTGCTATCCTTTACAGCCATTGCTCCTTTCCTCATCCCTTCACAGCTGTCCTGTTAAAAGCACAGTCCATGTTACTTATCTCTTCTTCCTGTCTCTGCCATCTTTCCCAGCCCCTTCTGATGAAATAGCTTTTGTTAAGATCATTAAAGAATTCTGTGTGGCCAAACTCAAGGTTACTGTATTTTTCTTCAGCACTCTCTTGCAAGGGAACATTCGTTCACAAGGCTTGGAATAGACCACATTCCCCCATGCTTCCTCCCTCTAGGGCCATGGTCCCTCAGTCTCCAGTTCTGATTCCTCTGCTATTGCCTAAATGTAGGTGTTCTCCAGACTCTGCCCTGGGCCTTCATTTCTCTTTCTCAACACTCACATTCAGTAACTCATTCAATCAATGACACTGACTACCTCGATTAACAAATTACTAACTTTCTGACCTGGACTTCTTCCTTGTGGTCCAGATTAATATACCAAACTGACTTGACAACTCCACTTTGCTATCTTTCTGTCTATCTGTCTATCTATCTATCTATCTATCTATCTATCTATCTATCTATCTAGTACTGAGGATTGAACCAAACTTTCACACTGAGCTACAATCCATCTTTTAAATTTTTTAAAATTTTGAGATAGGGTCTCACTAAGTTGCTAAATTAATCCTCCTACCTCAGCTTGCCAGAGTGCCATGATTATAGAAATACGCTACCATGTCCAACAGCACTTTGATATTTAATTGACAAGTTCAATTTAACATACCCCAAACAATATATGATCACCTTCCATCCTACATGAGTAAATACAAAGGACTACATCACCATCTATGATCAGAGAATATCGCCCATGCTACACATATCTGCAGGTTTGGAATCCATGCATTCAATCAGTAACAGCTCAAAAATATGTGGAAGAAAAATTGTGTCTGTATTAAACATGTAGTCTTTTTCTTTATTCTCTAAACAATATAACAACTACTTATATAGCATTCATACTTTATAGGGCATTATAAGTAATCCAGATATGATTTAAAATGTATAGGAGGATATGTGTATTTTATATGCAAATATTATGCAAATTTTTACAAAAGACTTGAGCTATTGTGGATTTTCATATCTTCAGCAAGCATCTTCAACCAATTCCCTGTGGGTGCCAAAAGATGACTGCATATGTACATGGATCTATCATGTATGTGATTTTTAAAAGGGAAACAAATAGTTGCACAGACAAATCTACTTAAGGATCAACCATAAAATAATACTATTCAACTGCAATTTCTGTCCCCAAGACAGGAATTGCCATGGCTAGGCATTTACTTATTTTTCCTTTGTTTTCTTTCTGATAAAATATTTGGAATTTTTACTTCAGATATTTTTAACTTACAAACTGCTATATTTATATAAATGTATAATCACTAACTTCAAAGTGAATTAGAATCTTGCAATACCAAACATTCTGCTAAATGCAACACTATTTTTTTTTTTTTTTGCAGAGGTTGGGGAAATAAATAGGCAAGCAAACAGGATTAAGGCAGCTGAAGAGTAAGAGATAAAGTCTTACATGCCTGGCAGTCAGGAAAAAAGAGGCGCATCACTTTGAATCCTATTCAAAGACTAAAACATTTTTCTTTAAACCTTGACTACAATCCCTAAGAAATATTTCACTCTCTTCCCTGTCAAAAATAGTTTAATCTAGTCTACTTTAGAGCATAGATTTTTCTAGAAAGTTGTATCTATCTATATGTATTGCTAATGCATCTGATATAATGGGAAAATTATACATACAAATGTTATAACACTCAGAAAAAAGTTGCGCTGCACTTTTCCAACCTAAGCATCTTGTTTCACTGTTAAAAACAAAAAGGGAAGAGAGGACAGGTGAAAAAAGTATCATCCATATTTAGTGTTCTGCCTCCTGAGGGATACTGCAAAATTCAATAGTAAATGTAATTATATGCAAATGTGTTTTCTTACAGCAACATTAGTAAATATCAATTCAGTCAAATCCTAGGCCTGTTATTTTGAAAGAAAAAAAACCAAAGACAATACCGCAATATTTCTTGTAACCTATATAACGAAGGTTAATGTTTTTGATAATACCCTGGCTTGTATGTATTTCTTTTTGAAATAATTTTTACATAGGCTAACACCCTTAAGACAAAAGACAAAAGGCATACATTCAGAATTTTTTAGGAAATTGTTTTATTTTATTACTAAAATATGGTTTTCCTCCTCCCCATTGAAATACACATATGGATTCATGATATTTTATATCAAAAAATCAAATGTAATAGCTTTCAATGACCCTTTTAAATAAAATGCTTAAAAATTCCAAGAAACTAAATATTTTTAAAACTTATAAAGAATCGAGGCAATTTAACGTAGCTAAAAATGGGTGATGCTATCAGTAAAACAATTAGTGATTTCTAGAACCTATTAGGAAACATTAAAATTACAGAAATGATGGCATCTGCTATTGACTTTCAGACTTCATCATGTGGTCCTAGTATCTGATAAAATTTATATTCCCTATCTGTAGTTAGCATGTATTAATACTAAATACTAATAAAAACAGTCTTCCACTGAATTGCTGAAGATACCAAAAAACTAAGAAATGACATGTCTTTACAGAAACATGATAGGATGGTACAGATTTGCTGAGTGCATTTTTATGTGAATACAATCTTCTGTGAAAGTATTCAGAAAGACTAAGTCTTGCAGGCTAAATTAGGATTCAAATCACAAACCATGAATGAGGGACAGCTTTGTATTTCACAGGATTTTCTATCTGTACTAAAATCCTGTTTCCATAGCTAGCATCGCAGACGGTGATCTACTTGGGCTGTAATCCAGTGCTTTTAAGGTGTTCCCAGGCTCCTCATCCACGTATCCCCATTACACAGCTCCAGGGGGACCGTTAATGTTCTTATCATGTGCTCTGGGGTGCAGGCATTTGCATGGAATGTGTTCGGATTGATGCCTCCTAAGGCCCTACGGCATGGGCACCCCATGCTACTTATGGGTAATACAAGCAGCACAGCACCGGTAATCAAAGTCCTGCCAGCTCAGTCATCACACGCTGAGGGAGGATTTCTTTCATCTCACAGTCTGCATCCGTGTGTCTCACAGGTGCTCACAGAGAAGTCTGCTGGACACCACGTCACTAGGCTCTCACTTAGGTTTAGTCTCCTTCCCCTTTGCTGGGCAGCTGGCAGCTGGAACTCCGTTAGCTACTCTGGGAACTGTCCCTGCTCTTGGCATGTATGGACTCTGTGCAGGCCAGGCGCAGCACTGCTCAGCGGCAAAGCGGCGTCTCCAGTTGCATCACCAGGTGTCGCGCCCTGTGCTACTGATCCTCTGGGTGCCATCCATTCACCCAGGAGTCCTGTGAAAAGTCCAACTGAGCGTCTTTCCCTTGTGCTATGTGCTGATTGCAATACAGCAGCCAGTGTTGCTAGTTTCTTTTAAAGGCTGAGTGAAGCAGCTCGCTCGGCTTTCATTAATAACCCCATCCTTTACTAGAACACAGCAGTGCACCATATTCGTTGGGCTGGTTTGGCTGGCTTTCATTAACAGCTAAGAAATACTTGTCTCCAAAGCTCTGACGCCGTCCAATGACTACAGCTTTGTTACTGGGCCAAATGTGTACTCTGACCCCTACTATCAATTACCTCCAATGACCATGTGATCCTTGGCCAACAGTCTCCTGTTGGAGCATCCACTGCCCTCTGGCCATGCCTGGGCTCCTGAAGCACACAGAGCTCTGTATCCAGGAGGCCCTACAAGGCCCCCAGCCATGTGAGCACTCATCCCACTGGCTGATCGAATGTGTCTACATTCCTCCTGATCTCAAGGTGGGACTCGTAACAGGTCACATTGATGCCTTGAATACTGGTGATTTTAAGGAGCTGCATCCCTTGCTGCTGCTGTTGTTCTTCTGGTTATTCATAGCTGTGTAACAAGTTATGCCAAAACTTTGCAGTGGGACACAAAAATCACTTTATTATATCTCACCATTCTGTGGGTGATGAACTCAGGTGTGAGGCACAGGTGGGTGATTCTTTTGCTCCGTGTGATGTAAACTAAGATAACTCCAATATCTGCAAGGCATACAAGCTGGTCTGGAGGGAGTGGGCGAGTCTCACACATACAGTGGGTACTTGGTGGGGACAGCCTGACACTGCTCTCAGGCAGGGTTCTGATTGGAGTGACTCCGTGAGCTCTCTCAGCATGCTGGTCTCAACATCAGCCACATTTCTCTCCTGGCAGTTCCAGGCTGTCAGGCAGAATGTTCTGAGGGACACAGAGTGGACACTAGGATTCTTAAGGCGTGGGCCAAATTGTACTATTGGAGCATTACTTCTTCTATATTCAATTTACTGAGGAAGTCATAGAAAATGCCAAGGTGTAAGGGCAGCAACACAGAATCTAACTCCATACGTCTCAGAGGCAAATTTGACAAAAAGTGTCAAAAAGTTACGATCATCTATAATCTACTGCATCCTGCCTTATTTTATATAAAAACTGATTAACCGTTACTTGTTAAAGATCACAGATCACAAAGTAATTATTTCTCTCTTTTAAAATTAACAAAACAAATGGACAGTAAAGCCTCTTTCTTTAATGAAAAACCAGAAATGGCCAGAGTTCCAAGCCACCCATGGCAACACACCATTTATATCCAGTCTCAGGTGATTATGCGCCCAAAATTCCAAGTATTAGGAGTCATTTTAAACTTAGTTGTCTCTCCAGTCTGTACCATGCATATATAATATGAAAGGTTTTAAGAAACAGATGAGCAAAGATTCTTTGACCAGTGACTGTACTCCTCAGCAATACAAACTCCAATTGAAGTATAACAAAAACATAGGTTAAAATTTGAGTTTAAAGGCCCATTTTGAGAAAATCATACAAAGTAGCCAGAAAAAAAGAAACCAAACTCAAAATCCAAACCCTCTATCATTGATTTTGTGATTGTTGTTTATTAGTGAGGAATACAGAAACTGGAAAAAGTGCTGCTTTGAAAATTGTAATTATTTTATGGCTCTGACCTGTTCAGTAATTGGCTATTGTCTTAGACAGCAGGATTTAATTTCTTTAGACATTAGATTTTTGAACTGTAAAGAACCACATGATTTCCAGCCATAACAACCACCTATAATCACATCATTACTCTGTGAAGAAGAAAGACAGAGATGTAATGGAGGCAGGCTCTGAACTAGGTACTAGGATAAGTGCGTTCTGGTTTCTCTGCAGCATGACATGCTGGATAAGCTCCCAGCTCCCACACCCTGGTCTGAGTTCTCTCCAGCTGTTATTCAACACATAGAGCAGATTGTATCAGTGTGGTTGTTCTTCACTTTTTTTTTAAGTACTGTAGATTGAACCCAGGGCATCACGCATACTAGGCAACTGCTGCACCAGTGATTCCATCCAGGATTCCATCCTTTTTTTGTATTTTGAGTCAGGGTTTTGCTAAGTTGCTCATGCTGGCCATGAACTTACAAGCCTCCTGTCTTACCCTCCTGAGTAATTGGTACTACAGGAGTGTACCACCGCTGTTTTGGTTTGAAACGTCAATCAATTTACCTCTTATATGGTATTCACAGGTTGTTTTTTCATTTTGTTTTTTTGTTTTTTGCAATTAGCAATGTTACCTTCCTGTTTGTCTGAATTCCTTAAGTGTTACTTAGGAGAACAGACACTAGTAATGGCTTCCTCCAGGGAGTGCTTATTCAATTGCCTAATTCTTCTAAACTTCCTGGAGACTATGTTTAAAAGCTATTTAGTTCTTATTCTGGTAACTTTTATGGAAGCAGCAATTAGAAGCACAAGGAAGTATTTCAAGGGGGAAAGATAAGTTACAACACCTAAAACTTTTTGCTGTTTCCTATACATGTCTTTTTGAGACCTTTCCTTCTAGTACTTACAAGGATAATTCATTTACCCATTATTTTAGCCAAGATGAGACTGGAATCATCTAAAATAAAATATTGCTTAGAATATAAGCATATGTGCATGAACGAACACACATATCCACACACCAATTTTTTAAGACCCACACAAACATAAGAATAAATATATATCAATAAATCTCTCATCCCAAAATTTATAAACACTAGCCATTAGCTCCTTTGCTAACCACAGCTTACTAGATATATATTGTGTTTGAAGTAAATTCATCATCCTTTAAATACTCAAGAGTCAACATAGCTTTTGTTAATATAGGAATAATCTTTATGTGGACTGTTGCTTTTTTTCCCTTAGATTACTTATTAGGTATGGTCATAGCAAGTAGCCATGTTACTTAGCGATGCAGCTACCATTACACATGTTCCATGCTCATGATTCCCTCCTGTCTGAAAGTCAATCTAGGTGGACAGTACTTTGTTTCCAAAACTGTTTCTGTTTCTAATCTGAGACACCCACAGTTCCTATCTACTCAGAGCCACTAGAGTTGATACACACTGAGTTGAGTACGAAGAGAGATACTCCTATCTGGGTCCTCTGCTTGAGTGGGCCACGGTACGACGGGGAATTGAGTGGGCCAGGCAGGTGTTAGGATTGAAGTGGGCACCCAAGATGGTTTGTAATGAAAGATGGCAAGATGGCAGGTCCAACAGAGACACTTAGAGATTTATGCGAATGAGACATAGTGGGAAACAACTCCCTTACCTTCAACACTTACAACACAACAGTTTAAAGTCAGGAGGAAACACAGTGAGAAGAAGGTCATATTGGGATCCAACAAAATGCAACAAAATTACTGCTGTAGTCTGTCCTGGGGCGTCCATTTTTACTTCCACAACCAGTGGAAGAAGCATGTCTCGGAGGACACAGGCACCTCAGTACCCGCTACTGCTGCAAAGAACACAGCCCAAGCCTCTCTGATTTCCAGTGCTCGTGTTCTCCAGTCCTGTTTCTCAGCGCTCCCCGTACATCCTTGACTACACACTTGTTTCCTGTGAGCATCTCTCCTGGCTTTCACCATTTCCCCCAGGCTGTCCTTCCACAGCAGTGTTCATCTCCTAATAACTAGCCTCCCATGACGCGGCTTCGTCTATCCTTGCAGTACTAATTCAGAGCTCTCTTTCCCTGCTAGCAGAAATGGTTTTCCTGTGGACTCTCTCAGGACCCTTCCCGTGCCCCTTTTACGGGACTGACACCCTCTACACTGTGTAATGGTGTATATTTCATGCTTGCCGCATTCCTTTTACTGAAAAGTAAGCTCCTGAGCAGACTGTGGAAAGGATTCCGCTGTCGGAATGCTGTGTAGAATCTTTATCCAAAGCTTTGCTCAGTGCCCTCAATAAATATTGAGACAACATGGACAGCACGTCAATCCATGATTTCTATGGTGGCAAAGATTATGTTACAATTGGTATTGGACTGAATGAGGACCTCAGAAATTCAGTCTTGTTTTGAACTAAAATTAGAAAGTAGAAAGAGGAATATGTCAGTTGGGCATGGCGGCGCACACCTTTAATCCCAGCACTTGGGAGGCTGAGGCAGGAGAATTGTTGTGAGTTTGAGACCAGCCTGAGCTACCAAGTGAGTTCAAGGCCAGCCTGAACTGCATAGTGAGATCCTGTCTCAAAAAATAGGGCTGGGGCCTTTAATCCCAGCACTCGGGAGGCTGAGGTAGGCGGAGCGTTGTGAGTTCAAGGCCGGCTTGGGCTACAACGCGAGCGCAAGGCCGGCCTGAGCTGCATAGTGCGACCCTGCCTCAAAAAAGCAGGGCCGGGAGTTTGGCTCAGCAGCTTAAGTGCCTGTCTGGCAGGTGCGAGGCTGTGAGTTCAATCCCCGGTGCCACAAAAAACAAAAAAAAAAAAAAATAGGGCTGGGGATTTAGCTCAGTGGCCTAAGTGCCTGCCTGGCAGGCACAAGTTTTTGAGTTCGATCCCAGTACCAAAAGAAAAAAAAAAAAAAAGGGAAAAGAAAAAAGAAAGAGGAATATGTCAAAATAATCTCTAGATTTCTGGTTGACAAAATGAGGAGACTGGTAGTGTCACTAGTAAAAAAAAAAATAAAGAACTAATTTGGGGTAGAGTAATATAAATTCAATTTTGGAGATGCTGACTATGAAGTTTCTTTGAAATATTCACATGGAGATAGGATTGAAAAGTTGGGATAGCACTTTAAAAGTCTCAAATGATAAGGAAAAGGGGTAAATATCCCAAAGGGTGATAATTTTCACTATGACATGTTCCAAGACATTAAAAGAAAATTATCTTGCCTAGAAAATAGAAAGTAAAATGGAGTCATGCATTGTATGCCACCGAAAGAACCTTTTATTACTTCCTATTGATTTTTCTACTTTCTCTTTTCATTGCTCTGTTTTACAAAAATCACTATCCTATTTGAGTGAATTTATATTGTCTAAAACCCCACACCTAATAGAGAACTGACAGCTTGAACCAGGCACTTTTAACACTGAGTGCCCAAACAACTTTTAAGTCTGTCTTTCCTTTATTAATCCTTTGAGATATGTCTCAAAAGTTGCCTTGTATTGTGGCTTGAAAACCATATAAAGGAGCTAAAAAGAATGACTGCAACCACTGTCAATACAGTCAGTATTTTTGATTTAAAAAACAACTATATGAATGACTAAATATTTGTAAGTATTCACTTTTGTTTCTGTGACATATGTGCAGAAATACCAATTTATACAGGTCAATATTAATATATAAATATTAATTATATATATCAATATCAATCACTAGCACACAAGGGTAGCAAGTAAAATATTATTTTGCTTTGTATATAAATACAAAAAATCTAAAATGGCAACATGTTAATAATACTATATTACTAGCCCAAAAAGAAAAATTTTAATTTGGAGTTTGTTATTCAAGTAGATGTTGTGCTAGATTTATTTTTCTTTTATTTCCAAGAAATACAAATCACAGTTTAAATACTATTTTTAGGTAAAGTTTCAGGATATGTATAAGAAAGAATTTTAGAGTCTGCTTAAATATTTCACAAGAAAGGTAGTCATTCACTGTCAGAAGCTCAAAATAATTGTCCAAAATGTGGAAAAATTCCAAAATGGTTAGGATGTAAGACTTTGTTTTCCGTTAAAGCCTGAGAATGAGCCAGGAGACTCTCCAGGTGCTCTCACCTAAGCAGAGGCCTCTGACCCAAGCTTGAACAATCAAATGGCCAATGCTGGAATTTAGACTCTCAGAAGAAAGATGCCAAGCTCAAAATTAGTTTGCATTTCATTTATATTTTCCATTTTACTGGAATATAAGTTCTCAGACTATGGAAAGACTTTTCATGTTCATAGGTCAATAGCATAAGTCATGTTAAAATGGTCATATTACCAAAAACAGTCCAGATATTCAATATAATACCCACCAAAATACCAGTGATAATTGCCCAAAGAATTACAAAATAAATCCTGAAATTTATATGGGAACACCAAAGATCCACAACAGCCAAAGTAATTCTGAGCTAAAAGAGCACTTGAGGGTCCTGTTGACCCACAGTAACAAAACAACATGTTACTGGCACAAAAACGGACACGGTAGACCAGTGAAATAGAAGAGAGGACACAGTAACAAATCCATGCAACTGCAGCCATCTGCTTCTTGATAAAAAGCCTAACGAACACTGGAGAAAGACAAAGACAGCCTCTTTAAAAACTAGTGCTGGGAAAACTTGATATTTACACATAGAAGATCAAAACTAGCTATCACTCATGTTGTACACAAATCAATTCAACATGGATCAAACACCTAAATGTAAGATGTGAAGTTGCCAGAAGAAAACAGGTAAAACAGTTCAAGATACAGGCACCGCAATGACTTCCTGATTAGGACTCTAACAGCTTAAGAAATAATAGCAAGAATCAATGAATAAGATTACATCAAACTTAAAGGTTTCTGCACAGCAAAGGAAACAACAAACTGAAAAGCTGGCCTAGAGAATGGGAGAAAATCTTTGTCTGTGACAAAAAAGGAACATAAAGTACTGAAAGCTAATAATGAAAGAATAAACCAACCAACAAATGGACAAATCTGAACAAATACTTAATCAAAAGAAGTGTAAATGGCTAATAAGAATATGCAAAACATTCAACATTTTAGCTGTCAGGTAATTGCAAATCAAAGCTACATGGAGATTCTATCTCACTCTGGGTCAGGCTGGCTATCATCAAGAATATAAAAGACAATAACTGCTGTGAGGATGGAGGTAGGAGGGAATGGAAATGGAAATCAGTCCAAAGTTTCCTTAAAAACATAAAGCAACTGACTGTATCAGTCATACCACTGCTTGGTATATTCCCAAAAGAATTAAAGTCAGCCTACTTACAGATACTTGTATTATAATGCAATGCACAATAGTTCAGTTATAAAAACAGTCTAGGCTTCCCTCAACTAATGAATGGAGAAAATGTGGCACTGTATATATACACAATGGAGTATTATTTAGCCATAAAGAAGAATGAAATCTTGTCCTTTGCAGGAAAATGAATGGAAATAGAGATCATCATGTTAAATGAAATGAGCCAGACTCAGAAAGACATATAATCATATTAAAATTTTTTTTCTCATATGTGGAATCTAGGAGAAAAAGAGGGAGGGAGACAGGGGCAAGGAGAAAGTAGCAGAGAGACAGTCAGGAGGAATGGGGCCGAGGAAGCAGTAAGGAAAGGCAAGGGTGGTAACAGGGTGTGGAAATACTTGCAGCGTGTTGCATGCTCGTGTGACTGTGCCAAAACGAAACCTGTATTCTGCATAACTAACATAAACTTTTCAAAAAAATCAGTTTGCAAATAATTTATGGCATCTAAGAAACCAGTGTTCCTGCAGGCAAGGCTGGGGGGCAGGCGAGTGGGCCTCAGCGCCTGTGGTCGCAGGCACTGCGTGCCGGAGGCTATGTGAGACACGCATCCTGCTTCACACCAACGCCTGGCCCTCTGCCTTCCTCTCAGTTCTTTGGGCCACACAGTTTTGTCACTAAACTGCTTCTCTTTTATGAATTAGCTTGTCTTATTTTGAGACAAGAAGGATGAGTGGTATATTTCAATTATAAGTGACTTATGTATATCCATTGTCAGACAATTGAATATTTTAAATAACTGGGTTCACAAGTAAAACTTTAAAAATATTGTTTAACTAAACTTCTCCCTATTCAGTCTGTATTCCTGAATTGCCAAGTTTAACTATCATGCAAAATGCACTCACACGCTTTGAAGAATCATAGAAGCAGCTACACACACGCATCTTCATTCCTCAGGGTGGCTGGGTAAATTATGATTGATTTGTATATTTAGGCCTTGGCCAATAACCAAAAGTTCTTGCATTCATGTCACCATATCTCCTAATACCATTTCACTATCACCAGCACATTTAAAATATTCCATTTGAATTCAATTTACAGTAGGACGGTTTTTTGAAGTGAATTATTATTTTTCTAAAAAAATTACCCTCCTAAACACATTCTTCAATTTCAAAGGATATCTCACATAGAAAAAAATTTATCTTTGTGTCAGCTATGTTGATTTAGAGCAGTCAGATTTTGGATCAATTTTACCAATGTCAGGAACTGCAACAGTTTTGCAACTAATAATCAAGATGTGATTGTTGATCAATGTGCTGTCAGTGGCACAGCCACGCCTCTTTCCTCATCTGCATGTAGCTCAAACTCTGGGCCAATAAAGGAATGTGGGGAGCCCCAAAACATTTGATCCTCCTTTGACCTGGCATCAAGATCTGCAGTTAGGAGGTGGTTGTGGATTCATGATTCAAGCCTGCACTTGAGAAAAATAAAATACTTTAAAACATTTTAAAATAGAATTAAAATATTTTAGCAATATTAAAATAGACCTCACAGGTTGGATACACATTGGCTAAAAGGACAGAAATCATAGGCTGCCTCAAAATCCAAGACCAAAAATAGAAGAAACCTAGAAGGTAAAGGAGCTGAAACACCTGACCCGTAATGCAGGCCCTGACCTAGGCTTGGTGAGAAGCAGGCTGCTGCACGAAGCAGTGCCTCACCTGGAACAGAAGATTCAAAACTCTGTATCTTCTCCCTTTCCTACGGAGCCGAGGTTTGAGACGGTAGGACAGAACAGTGACGTGAGTCACATTCCCACGCACCCAGTGACCATATCTGCAAAATCCTTCACCTCAGGAGGGGCAAAAGCCTGGGGAATCCTGAAGCTGGATTATGGCAAAGACTAGTTCTCCAAAAACAGAATGCAGAAAGAAACACCAAAGAGAAAAAAAAATCCTCTCCTTCAATATGGCAGAGTAAACTAAAATTCTAAGCCATAGAAACCAAATATTAAGTAAACAAACTCAGTAAGAGGACAATTCACACTTGTTAAAATACAAAATTTAAAGTTAAAAGGACACAGAACAGAATTATATTTACAAAGAAAAAATAAATAGCCACATGTGAATAGCTAGGTACAAATAACCAGATGTTTCAGCTATGAATACAGCAAAAATGGTTAAAAAGTAAGATAAATTCTAGAAATAAAAAAATACATCCTGATATAAACATGACATGAAAAAATTAACATGTAGTATAACTTTTAGACTAGGTGCAATCCTAACAATTAATAAACTGGGAAACAATTTTCAGTAACTCATGCAGAATACAGCAATCTCAAAGAGGAATTACAAGACATATAAGGTAAATTATGAACTTCAAACAGCCATTTCTCAAGAGTAAAAAATAAAAAGAATGAGTGGGGATCAATATATATATATATTTTTTGATCTTTTTTTTTGCAGCACTGGGGATCGAACTCACAGCCTCATGCCTGCCACACAGGCGCTTAAGCCATTAAGACAAACTCCCAGCCCTTGGGGATCAATATTTAAAAAAGTAATGACTGAGATGTTTCCATAATTGACCAAAGCATAAATTATCATACTGAAAGCATATTCTGTATTTCTAACAGAATAAAGAATACACTGCGCAATTCAGAGTCAGAAGTATTGAGTTTAATGCAATATACTATGCTCGCATCTTGGGAGACAGTTCTCCCCTGGTTCCTGATGTTTATGTATGCATTGTCTGAGCTTCCGTCCTGGACTCTATTTTCAGTGATTTTTGTGGAGTGAATAACCTTGGAAGTTGTTTAGATCTAAAACACGCCCCCAAATCCTCACGATTAGAGGTGGGGCCTGGCTGGAAGGGCGGTCCCTGGGCGCGTGACCTGGCAGCGCATGCTGCTCTCTCCCTCTCTGCTTCCTGGCCACCATGACGTGAGCAGCTCTCCTCTACCAGGCTCTCCTCCCATTCTGTTTCTACCATGGAGGACTCGCCGACTCTGAAACCAGGAACCATGATAAAATGCTCCTCCTCTAAGTTGTTGGTGTCCAGCACTGAGAGCCAGAGATGAAGTGAAAATGGCCAACACAAAAGTTAAAAAATGGTGCTTCCTCTCTAGGAGATGCTATTTCCATTTACTTTCCACGATGATAAACATGTCTCTTCCAGGGCAAGACATGGGCAGGGACATGAGCAACTCTTCTAGAAAACTGAAGAAAACCTCGGGGTTCTGCAGCTGTGAGGCCGAGTTCACTGCGGACATCGTGTCCACCAGGACAGCGGCACAGCGCTCCTGGGATTAAGGGACAGTGTCACCCAGTGTGGACAGGAAACTTATACTTTCAGCTTAGCTGTGAATAACAAGGTCCTGAGTCTCTGGCTCAGGAGTTTGTGTCTTCTGTTAGCATTCGTAAAACCTTGTGGCAGGTCAATCTGCTAGCCAAGTAAGCAGATGCTTCTTAGTTCCTGACACAGGGCATCTCACACGATGAGATTATTTTGTTTATTTATTCTGCTAATTTTGCTTGTTTGGGGAAGGGTAGCTTGTGGAGACCTACATTCATATGAAGACATAGAGATGGGCCTGTAAGATCTGATGACCACCTTCTCGCTGTCACTATGTGCCTCCTCCTTTTCATCAGTAGTTTAATTTCACCCACAATCATAATTTTTTCTCATTAAAGCTATAGTAATTCTGCCTCTGCATCAAGACTATAAATACACATATGCCAGGATTATTGCCCAAGATCATCCACAATTCTTAGGTCACTTACTCATGGAGAAAGCCCGGGCTTTGAGACTAAGATTTGAGTTTCTGTGAAGTAATTCACTGTCTGCACAGCCTTATGCAAATTAACTAACTTGTACAAAATTCAGTTCTCAATTGTGAAAATGGGATGTCCTAAAATATTTTTTTCAGAATTGTTTTAAAATCACATGAGATAATGTAAAAGAAGTCCTTACAGAGTAGCCAGCCACTAGCCAGGATTAAATAGTAGGAATTAAAGATGCAAACTTACAACAGGAATTCAAATAAGTCATGTTCTATTTTCTATTCACTTCTTTCAACTCCCTAAATACTGATATGCTTCTGAAATGAAGCCAGTAAGATTTTCAGGAATAAATTTAAATTATGAATCAATATTTTCAATGGTAAATTATCTTAAGAAAACAGTAAGAGATTCCTGAACAAGTCTTTGTAGTGTTATTTGTTGAGGTAAAAACAATTAGCAACAATTTAAATATCTAACAACAGAGAAAATTTTAAATCAATCATTGAATAATAAATTGAGGGAGTGCTGTGCAGCCCTTGAATTTTTTTTGTGGTAGAAAGATAATAATATGAATATTCACTATTCAAAGAAAAAAAATATAGGCCCCAGAATTCATAAAATATTATTCCAGGTTTTCTTTAAAAATGTGTATTCAACTATAAGAGATACTAAAAGATTATAGATTAAAATATTATACTTGATTAATTTCTACATTGTGTACTTTTGTTCTAAAATCCCTAAAATAAACATACTATTAAAATTCCAAATAGAAGGGCCAGGAATGTAGTTTAGTGGCACAGGACCTGCCTGGCAAGTGCAAGGTCCTGAGTTTGATTCCCAGTACAAAAAAAATCCAAATAGAAACTATGAAGACATTAAAATGCTTTGACATTATAATATAACCAGAGAAAACGATACCAACAAATAATATAGTAAAAAATTCTTTCAAAATTGATGTTCCTTTTTAAAATCTCAAGCCTCAGACATCTTACTTTACTAATTGAAAAAGAAAATACATACCAATACTAACCATCTAATAAAGTTTACCTATGTAAAGTTAGTCTTTTTGTTCCTTTTCAGTCATTTCAAAAAATGCTGTCAGTCATCGCTCCAATGTCAGGCTACAACTCAACATGTACAATTCACTTTCCATGGAAACACTCCATTATCTCCAAGTAACAACCAGAGAACTTAAATGAGTTATTTTTTCATCCTAGCAACTATTGCATTGTAAAAGGGTTCAATCTTTAGATGATGCTTCGATTGCGGGACCCAAGAAATTGTTTGGTTACCTGGCTTTTTCTGTGCCTCCCATGCAGTGGTGGATTTCAATGAATTCCATGAGCTGTTTTTGTAATATCGCTTCTTTTCCCTCGATTTGAGTAATAAATTTATGCTGTAAGAGATCTGACACTGTTGGACGCTTTTCATAATCTTTAGTCAAACATCTGCACTGGCAAGAAAGAACACGTGATTTGCAGATAAGTTAGAGTATTGAAACTCATTCATATTCCTAAAAAAGCTACTTTTCTCTAAGCGAGTGACACAAATGCTCAGCATGAGCACAGTACAAAAATATTAAACTGCAAGGTGCAGAGTGCCTGTGAAATGCACACGTCTCTGAGAGATGCTGCTGCAGTGGCAATGACTGTCAAGTCGATGCTGCTCCCTCTGCTTCGAGCAAGAGTCCTGCACAGTGATGGACACTGTAAGCTCCTGGACAAGTCAGAAGCTAAAGACAGGACAACAAAGCCATTGCCATCTTAAGGCACATCTGAAATGAACGAACTGTTCCATTTCCTTTTAGGATGGCTCTGAAGACTTCTCAGTGGATCTATTTTTTTCTGCTGATACAAATGTTAACCCATTTGAGAATGTTTAAATTCTATGTCAACAGGTGTTTTTAAGGTCATATGGTCTATGTATTGATGAAATCACACCTATTGACGGATTCAACGAGAGTATATTCATGAGAAAAAATAAGAAGTGTGACCAACTTGGAAGACAACACAGGAGGAGCATTTGAAGCTTAGCATGTTTAATCAGCTGTGACTGCTGTCTTCAAGTATTTTGGAAGAAGGGTTTGACCAGTTCTCAGTGGACACAAGGGTGGGGGGAAAGAAACTAGTGTTGATTGGAAGAATTCAGAGAGCAACAAATTTCAGATCAATGTCAAGAAGAACTTTTCAAGTGAGGTTTCCCAAGGTGGAATGTGCTGCCTTGGGAAGCATGGTGATCTTCACTAGGGATCATTAAGTACTGATGGAACCATCGCTCGAAGACCATGAACAAGAAGAATTTAAGCTCTACATGGAAGTTTGAGTGCTACAATTTTCTAAGAATTTTCTGACTGAGACACAGAAGCTCTATAATTATGAAAAACTGGATTGTCATTTGAAGATTTTAAAGAAGAGAAAAAGCAGGAAAGAAAGAAAGAGGAAGAAGAGGGGAGGAGGAGAAAGAGAGAAAGGAGAAGCAGGAGGAAGAGTAGGAGGGGAAAAGGAGAAAGAGAAGGAGGGAAGGAAGAGGAGGAGTAGCCAAAAAGGATGGAGGCAAAAGAGGAGGAGGTGTGGAGAGGGAGGAAGGTGAAAAGGAAGGAAGAAGAGAAGAACAGGAAGAGGATGGGAGGAAAAGAAGGGGAGGAGAAGAAAGGAAAAGGAAGGGAGGACAATGAAAGGAGGAAAAGGAGGAGGAAGAGGAGGAGGAGAAGTAGGAAGAGGAGCATAAAGAGGAGAAAATGGCGGAGGGGAAAGAGGAAGAGAAGAAGGAGGAGAAGAGGGTAAGGGAAAAAAGGAAGAAGGAAGAGGAGGAGAAGAAAGCACTGCTGTCCAGTGCTTAGCTTGAGCGCCACTGAAAATCAGCTCTGCTGACCCTTCTGGGATGACGGTTTGTCAATGGGCTTCACCAGACAGGTTCTTTCTAAGGTTGCTAAAATACGATAAGGAACAAAGGTGATGGTGTCTGAGAATAAGGTGGGATGCTTGTAGTTTCCATTTAGTTTGACAGAAATTACAGCTGACACTCATAGCGGCGGAGTCTGAAGAGTCACAGGTGGAGATTTCCCTCAAGTCAAACTTTCAACGCAGGCGGAGAAAGTCAGCAGATTCGCCTTGGCCTGCCGGCTGCGGGCAACAGAAGGCTGCTTCCCGCGGGGGCCAGCGGGAACGGGGACACGCAGCCAGGTAAACCCCGTGCACCCCACCCGCAGGCCACCATTGGAGGCCCTTACCTCCTTCAGGCAGCCATCTCCCACCAGGAGAATCAGACACACACACCCGGTGTGCCTGCCACCATGACAGGAGCCCCAGTGCAGACAGGCAGGCTGAGAGAAGCGGCCCCACCACCACGCGCCCCTGGCCATCGGGGAAGCCCCGGTGTAGCTGCACGGGTCAGGGGACGCCCGCCCCACGCCCTGCTACCTCCCTGTAAACCCGGGGTCAGAGGAGCACAGACGCCTGTCCCATTCCCCTACACGGCGGAGGGCAGCCAATGTGGGAAGTGCCTGGGCCCCAGCAACCCGCTTATCGGGAGGAGCCCAGGAGAATGTCAAGATGGAGGGGCAAAAGGCAACCTCAGACCTCCCGCCCACACAGAACGAGTCTGGGAGATACAGTCGTGGAAGAAAATGGGGATCTGCAGACAGGAGGCAGGCACTGGGAATCACGGGGGCCCCTTTCAAGTTACCCGTGAATCTCCTAAGAGACTTGAGAGATGGGATTGACATTTATTAAATATAATGTAGTTCATAGCACACTCTTAGGAATATCTGGTCAGTGAAAACTTCAAAAAACGATTATCAGTCCATCTTGTGTTCTTCCAAACTCTAAGTCTCTTGCTTATAGAACATGCAGGTATTCTTCTAGGAAAACCGATGGTGGCTATGTCCTCTGCTTTCTTTGCCCTTTCTCCATTTGCTGAATAGAGCATGGCACACCAAATCTCAATGACGCCTCCTTCCTATTTACAACCAGGGGTTAACCCTGACCTTGCACATTTAAAGTGAAGACATGATAAAACTGTAAAACAGGTTCATGGGCCTGATCTTTATAAATGGCTGGCTCCCAGTTTCTAGTCAACTGTACGGAGGCACTGCGGTTGTGATAAATATTTGTCAAATTAACATTGTTCCTTGAATTTTGAATGCATATGCTTTTTTTGGTGGGGGGTAACTAAGAATCAAACTCAGGACCTTGCGCTTGCTGTGCAGGTGCTGTGCCACTGAGCTATATCCCTGGCCCCGTGTATGCTTTCCATAAACACGATTTTATGATTCACTGATTACAGTGAAAATTCTGACTGTAATGAGAATTAGTGACACACAGACAAATGAAGGGTAAAAGAACTGACTAACGAGACAGTGGGTGAGCAGTTGGGAGAGGCTGAGGGCAGAGCTGCAACAGGCAGGCGGACAAGAGAACATGTCCGTGGACTACCACGTGTCCACAGAAGCACAGCTATTGATCCACGAAAAACCTTGACCCTCCAGTCAGTATTTATGCAGTGATAATCTGACTGAACATTTAGAGGACACTACTGAAAATAATGGAAACTTCTGGACCTGTTTAACAAGAAGGAACAGGAGGCGATTAAGAAGCCCACTGGCATTACTGAAAAAAGCACAGTTCAAAGTTAGGGCAGGATGATATCAATTTGATTCTTCCTACAGATTCTATTGCTACTCACTTGCTAATGAAGTCATTGAATTCTGCTGACCATAGCTCAGGCTGCCTTAGCTGTGGGGGTGGGTTCCTGGAAAAGAAGAATCAAGGTTGGAAGGTGTCCATTGGTCAGTCAGCACCACCTGAGAAGCACAGACAGACTAACTGTCACTGCACCTGCAGGTGCTGCCATGAGAATCAAATGCTGCCACCAATTTCCAGTTAGAAGAGAATCAGTAATTAATCATTCTCTACATACAATGACAGGTTCCTTGTTTTTCTGAAAGCATTTAATATATGCCTCGATTTTTCCAACAGTTCATTTTTTCATTTAAAGAATTTTCTCCTTTTACCTGAGCACTCAGGGAAATCATCAATAC
Organism: Dasyprocta punctata; assembly: GCA_004363535.1. NCBI lineage: Eukaryota > Metazoa > Chordata > Mammalia > Rodentia > Dasyproctidae > Dasyprocta > Dasyprocta punctata. The sequence goes on from RJWM01001143.1 coordinate 56,401, forward strand.
TTAACATGTTGACTAGAAACAATGAATACTGGGGTAAAGACTTTTCCCCTGTAAGTCCTGCAGAGGTCTCTGAGGAATACCCAGGGTGCAGAGAGGTAAGCTGAAGGCTGAGCTCTGCAGAGGAGGCAGGGAACTGCCGCGGAGGGGCACAGCAGAATTCCTCTGTGTTCTTCTGTCACTGGGCACGTGGGAGGAAACGAGTATTACAGAGTGTTACAAAAGCAAGGAGCTGAAAATCATTATTAGCTATAAAGTGCTGAACGCCACTTTAAGATTTTATTATTAATTCTTTTCATTTTCAAGCTGAACAAATCTTTTCCTTTTGGCCCATTCATGAATACAAAGGAACATCACTTGAAAATGAGGCTGATCAAACGCCGTAATCAAGCAACATGGATCAACCACGATAGCTGAATTCGCTGAAGGGCTCATCCTAACAGCTCTTTGTTTTTGTTAGTGGAATGGAATTACTTTGTCTTCAGTTCTGCATTATTCCTTAAATAGCTGATGAAATTAATGTACAGTTTGTACAGGCTCATTAAAAGAAAGTACAGCTACTCATCTACCCCAGATCATGACAAAGCTCATTTTCCAACCCGTAGGACTATTTGAAGATTGCTGATCTGTTAAAAAGAAGCAGTGCTTTTTACCAAAGATCTCTTTCTGTTTCTTGTTCCCTGAAAGTTTCTTTTATGAGACTTATTGACTTACTTTTTTTAAAATTTTAAACAGAATAAAACAAAACAGAACAGAACAGAACAAAGCAGATCAAAACAAAACAATGCAAGCAGCACAGGATTTCAAAACAAAACAACAGGAAATCAACAGTGGCTACCATGTCTCTTGTTTTCTTCAAAATAATTGTCCATGCCTTCACACACAATGGATTCAAACAAAACAAAATAGTAAAAATAAAAAAAAAATCAAAACAAAAGAATGAAAGCATTACAGGCCTTCAAAACCAGGCAATATGAAAATTAACAATGGCTACAATAATGTCTCTTGTTTTCTTCAAAGTAGCTGCCCATAGCTTCACACATATTGAAATCAAATAATAGAAAACAGACTAAAACCAATCAAAACAGAGTAAAAGCATTATTAAACTTCAAAACAAGATGATAGAAAATCAGCAATTGCTACCACTATGTCTCGTTTTCTTCAAAGTAGCTTTCATACCATCACACACAATAAAATCAATTCTTGTAAACTCTTTAGGAGAAGTTCTAGGCATGTATAAGCCTATACATGTACATCTATCCTTTCTGTATTAGAGGGAAAAACAAAACAAGACAAAACAAAATACAAGAAAAATAAGAAACAAAACAAAAAACAAGCAACAAAAGAGACAAATAAGTAACAATAACAAGGAGCCCAAAACAATAATAGAGGCTTTCAAAACAAGACAACAGGAAATCAACAATAACAAGGTAAGAACAATAACAAGGGTTGCTATTTTGCATAGTTATCTTCAAAAGAGTTACTCAGATCACCATACATAAACATGCAAAATTGATCTAATCCTATGAATGTTAACTGTTCTGTTTCAAGAACAAATAGAATCAGTAATACAATCATCTTAGCTATCCTGTGTATATATATACAAATTTATATCTTTTTTTCTCTTCTCTTCCTTTTCTCCTTTTCCCTGAGTTATTTTTGCCCCTTTGAGAAGTTTCTTACTTTTTCACAATATTTATTGAAGATTTTGTATCATATTTACTCTCTCAGTTTCTTACACTAGGGAGACAATATGGTATTTACACATGCAATTTTGATTTATTTCATTTATGACTACGGTCTCAAATCACATCCATTTACCTATAAAAGCTTCAATATGATCCTTCTTTATAGCTGAGTAGTACTCCATTGTATAAAAGTACCACATCTTTTTTATCCATTCCTCAGTTGATGGGCATTTAGGTTGTTTCCAAGATTCGGCTATTACAAATTGTGCTGCTATAAACATGGATGCACATATATCATTGTGGTCTGATGTTTTCAGTTCTTCTGGGAATATGCCCAGAAGTGGAATAACTGGGTCAAATGGAACTTCAAATCCCAGCTTTCTGAGGAAACTCCAGACTGATTTCCATAGTGGTTGCACCAGTCTACATGCCCCACAACAGTGCAGGAGAGTTCTTTTTTCCTCACAGCCTCTCCAGCATTTGTTATTGGTGGTTTTCTTGATCCTGGCCATTCTTTCTGGAGGGAGATGGAATCTCAGTGTTGTTTTAATTTGTATTTCTCAAATGATCAATGATATTGAACATTTCTTCATGTATTTATTTGCCATTTGTATTTCTTCATCTGAGAAGTGTGTATTCATCTCAGATGCCCATTTTTGGATTGGGCCTTTCAATTTCAGGGGTATGATTTTTTTTTTTTAATTCTTTATATGTTCTAGATAGAAGTCCTTTGTCTGAAGGACAGTTGACTAAAATTTTTTCCCAGTTCATGGGTTTCCCTTTCACTCTGTTGGAGATTTATTTTGACATGTAAAACTTTTTAGTAAGATGAGATCCCAGTTGTTGATTCTGGAAAGTATTTCCTGGGCCGTTGATTTTTGTTCATGAATTCTTTTCTGATCCCTATGTCTTCAAGATTTCTACCTACTTTGTCTTCCAGCAGACTTAATGTTTCTGTTTTAATATTTAGATCTTTGATCCATTTTGACTTTAGTTTAGTGCATGGTGATAGGCATGCGTCTAATTTTACTTTTCTGCATATGGAAAGCCAGTTTTTCCAGCACCACTTATTAAAGAGGCTATCTTTCTTCCAGTGAACATGTTTGGTCCCTTTGTCAAAGATGAGGTGGCTGAGTGTGTTTTTAGTTGTGGTTGTGTCTTCTAATCTATTCCATTGATCTTCATGTCTGTTTTTATTCCAGTATCATGCTGATTTTATCGCAGGAGCTCTGTAGTGTAACTTCAAGTCAGGGATCATGATGTCTCCTGCCTTGCTTTTGTTGCCCAGAATGGCCTTTGCTATCTAGGTATCTTCTGGTTCCAGATGAATTTTAGGGATGATTTCTCTAGATCTGTGAGGTATGCTAATGGTATTTTGACTGGAATTGCATTAAATCTGTATAACAATTTTGGGAGAATGGCCATTTTCACAGTGTTTGTTCTTCCTATCCATGAGCAAGGAATGTCTTTCCATTTTCTGAGATCTTCCTTGATTTCTTTGTTTTCAGAGTATTGAAATTTTCACTGAATAGATCTCTTACTTCCTTTATTAGATTGATTCCTAAGTATTTCATTTTTTTGGATGCTATTGTGAAGGGTGTGGCTTCTCAATGCGTTCGTTGTTTGTGTATAGGAATGCTATTGAGTTTTAAGTGTTGACTTTGTACCCATCTACATTTCTGAATTTGGTTATTACATCTAGAAGTCTTTCACTGGAGTTTTGGGGGTCTTCTATGTAGAGTATCAAGTCATCTGCAAATAATGATAATTTAACTTCTTCCTTTCCTATCTGTATTTCTTTTATTTCTCTCTTGTCTAATTGCTCTGCCTAATGTTTCCAGCCCTGTCTTGAATAGGAGTGGTGAAAGTGGACATGTCTTATTCCTGATTTTAGAGTGAAAGCTTTCAGTTTTTGACCATTCCTAATGATTGTGACTGTTGATTTGTCATAGATGGCTTTTATCAGATTGAGGTAAACACCATCTATTTCGATTTTCCATAGGGTTCTTATCATTAATTAGTTAGACTTTATCAAAAGTTTTTTTCTGCATCTATTGAAATTATCATGTGATTCTTATCTCTATTGATATGGTGTATTATGTCTATTGATTGACTATTGATATGGTGTATTATGTCTATTGATTTGAGTGTATTGAACCATCCCTGCATTCCTGGGATGAATCCCACTTGGTTGTGGTGTATAATCTTGATGGCTGGCTGCATTCTGTTTGTCAGTATTTTACTGAGGCTTTTTGCATCTATGTTCACTAGGGAGATTGGCCTGTAGTTCTCTTTTTTGGTTGGGTCTGTCTCTGGTTTTGGTATTACGGTAATACTGCTTCCAGGAATGAGTTAGGGAAAATTGCTTCCCTTTCAGTTTCACTGAAGAGTTTGAGGAGTGTTGGCATTAAGTCTTCCTTGAATTTCTTATAGAATTCAGCTTGTAGAATTCAGCTGTGACTCCATCAGGGCCTGGGCTTTTCTTTGTTGGTAAGGTTCTAATTACATTTGCAATTTCATTAATTTAAATTAGGTTATTCAGCAGTTTTACATCTTCTTTTTTTTTTTTTTTTTTTTTGCGGCACCGGGGATTGAACTCACAACCTCACGCCTGCCAGGGCAGGCGCTTCAGGCACTGAGCCTAACTCCCGGCCCTGGATTTTTTGAGGCAGGGTCGCACTATGTAGCTCAGGCCGGTGTGCGCCACCACGCCCGGCAGTTTTACATCTTCTTGATCCAGTTTTGGTAATTCATATGCTGTCCATTTCTTCTGTGTTATTGAACCTATGAGAGTAAAAGGTTTCAAAGTAGGTATTGATGATATTCTGTATTTCCACAGGGTCTGTAGTGATTTTGCCCTTTTCATTCCTTATTGCATGAATTTGACTTTTTTCTTTTCTCTATTTAATAAGGTTGGCTAGGGGTTTATCAATTTTATTTATTCTTCTTCTTCTTTTTTTTTTTTTTGAAATACTTCACTCCATGCTCTTCTTGACTTGATTGTTTGTATTGAGAAGTCTGCTGTGATTCTGATGGGCTTTCCCCGATAGGTGATCTGTCTCTTTTCTCTAACAGCTTTTAATATTCTGTTCTTATGTTGAATTTCTGGGATGTTGATTGTTGTATTTCTGGGTATAGATTTATTTTGGTTATGGCTAATTGAAGCTTTATACGCTTCATTTATCTGCATGTCATTTTCCTTTCCCATGTCTGGGAAATTTTTGCCTATTACTTCTGTAAATAGTCTTTTGATATCATTTGTGTTGTCACTTTCTTTTTTCTTTACACCCATCAATCTCATGAGATTTTTCTTTGCATTTTCTTGCAACTGTTGAATTGTTATTTCCTGATTCTTTATTTTTAAAAGATCTTTAGTTTCCTGTTCACTAGCTGCAATCTTGTCTTCGAGGTCTGAAAGTCTGTCTTTACATTCATTGAGGTGGTTTTGTCAGCTTTCAATGGAATTTTTGATTTCCTGGATACCTCTTTGAATCTGTTTCATGCATTCTAATTCTTTCTTATGTTGTTCTTTCAAGGTTTCCATCATTTTGTGGTGCGCCTCAATTTTTTAAACTGTCTTCTTTAGATGTGTTCAGCATTTCTTTCATTATGTTTGTCATTTCTTGTTTTACCTGGAACATTATTTCTGATATGAGTTCCTTTACAGCTTCATAGAATTATTTCTTCAGTTACTATCATTTCAGAAGTTTCATGTGTATGGCTTACACTTTCTTCTATGTCCATGTCTCCTAGGCTTGTTTGGGATGGGCTAGAGGTGTGAGATTGCATTTTGCTCTTTCATTTTGTCAGTTTCCGTATTCCCCTGGGGCAGCCAAATGCAAAGTCTCAGTTGTTTCCTTGGCTGAGGATATCTGTCCCTACTGCAGGGAGTTTCCCCACTTGAGTGGGGGTCATTAGGCAGGCCTTATGGGGTCACTAGTGGCACTCGAAAGTTCTCCTAATGTGGGGAGTATGCTGAGTGGGCCTTCAACACACCCAACTTGGCACACTGCAGCTCCCTGACTGCTTGAGTTTGCTGGGTGGGACCCTACCAGGTTTTGAGTGGCATACCAAGGCTGAATGGCTAGGTGGAGTTTGCTATGTAGGCCTTCAGCTTGCACCACCCAGCCCACTGAAGGTATCCAGCTTCTTTTTTTTTTTTTGGTACCGGGGATCGAACTCACAACCTTGCACCTACCGGGTAGGTGGTTAAGCTACTGAGCTAAATCCCCAGCCTTATTTTTTGAGACAGGGTCTTGCTATGCAGCTCAGGCTGGCCTTGAACTCACAATGATCATTGTGCCTCAGCCTCCTGAGTGCTGGGATAAAGGTGTGTGTGGCCACGCCTGGCTGGTACCCAGCTTCTTGGTGTTGTTGGGCAGTGCTCAACCAGGACCTGAGCGATGTACCAAAGGTCCCTGGCTCTTTGGGGATGCTGGGAAGGGCCCAACCAGAACCCCAGCAATGTACCAAAGGTCCCTGGCTGCTTGGGGTCACTGGGCAGGGCCCTACCAGGTTCCGAGCGATGTACCAAAGGTCCCCGGCTGTTTGGGGATGCTGGTGCCTTATTGACTTACTTTGAGTATAACAAAGTTTTGATGATTTCATGACACTTAGAAGTGGGTAGCTTTTCAGGTTCTACCTACATATTTTTACTAATAATCTGAAAATTCCCATTAGAGATATACTAGTGATAGAAATAATAAGAAATAAATTATTTGCTTCCATTTCCAGAATCACTTGGCACATTGCTCGTTATGGAGGGACAGTGTATCAGCGTTTGTCATCCTCTGGCCTCCATGTGGCATTGAAACCAAGAATAAAAGTAGTAGGTTACATGCTGTGGTTCAAATCACAATTAAAATGGCTCAGAAAATACAGGTTCATCTTACAAACTGAATTACAACAGGCAGTAGGAAAAACTGATTTTTTCTTGACTTTCTAAAATTAAATGAAATGTCTCAGAGCTGGTATACAGAACATTTCCCCTCATTTCTTTAACCTTATTTCCCCACTGAACAAATAAGTACTACTGTATTTTACAAACAGTAATAACTGAGATGACACTGAAATTGTTAGGCAAAATATAATTTATATCTAAAGTATTACAATTCAGAACATATACACAGATAGAAAATTCAAGACTAAAAAAACCAAATGTAATCATGTTAAGTGAAAAAGTCAGGTTTAGAAAGATGAAACATTCCATGGTTTTGTTTTTTTTCACTCATGTAAGATCTAAAAGGAAGACACAGAGAGATAACATGAATGTAGAAAGGAGACTTAGAGGAGAGGAACAGAATAAGGAGGAGAGAAGAAGGAAGGGAAATGGGAATGCTGGGAAGATGTGAACAACCAAAGAATGTTATATGCATGTACCAATATGCCAAATAAGACCCACTATTCTGTACAACTAGTATGCACTAATATAAAAAGAAAAAATAAAATGGCCAGCAAAATACAAAAAAATACAAATGCCTTTTTTTTTTTTTTTTTTTTTTGGCAGCACTGGGGTTTGAACTCACAACCTCACGCCTGCCAGGGCAGGCACTTAAAGCACTGAGCCAAACTCCCAGTCCTGGTTTTTTGAGGCAGGGTCGCAGTATGTAGCTCAGGCTGGCCTTGTGCTCGCGTTGTAGCCCAAGCCGGCCTCGAACTCACAACGCTCTGCCTACCTCAGCCTCCCTAGTGCTGGGATTAAAGGCGTGCATCACCATGCCCGGCTGTCAAGTGCTTTGATGTTATAATTTAGTTACATGCCAAATATTTCAAATGGATCCATTTGGGAATGGATATAACATGTAGACAATTTTTAGGACTAGATTACCCCCTCCACTACTAGCAAATGCTTGTATTTCTGTGTCATTATGATGTTGAGACCACAAAATCTGTTTAATGGAGAGGGTATGAACAAATTGTAACATAGCCCCCTACCCTGACCTGGGTCCCTGCCACCATGGGCTCCATGCCTGTTTTCCGTTAGAATTAAGGCAGAACCCTTAAAGTTTTCAGAAATGACACACTGATCATTAAGGACAGGCAATCTTTCTGCATTAATTTTCTGAAATATCTACAACTAATCACACATATATAATACAGTATTTAAAGAAATCAACGATAACTTTTTCATTGATGTGCACACTGAAGGGGAGCGTTTACACCTAGGGGAGTCCCACCTAGAAGCAATGTTCTTTCTTGCTCCAGAGGGCATACTTCTGTATTACTTTACATGGAAGCATTCAAAATATTAACATATTTAAATTGTTATTATTCAATAAATCTTCTTTATCATTTCTTGGTAATATGATTATTTTAAATTTCTGAGCAAAGAGAAGTCAGCAGGTAGTAAAAAAAATGTGCGGAGTGGTGGGTGAAATCACAGCACACTGACCAGCACCAGGTGTTTCACTGACTTGGGAGAGGATAAGGAGTGGGAGGAACTGCTACTTTGTAAGATCAAACCCTAGCAAAGGAAAGAAAGACACTGATTACCAAGACAAAGCTTTTTTACTTAGACCAGGAAAATGCAACTACTGAATGAATATAGTCTTGGAAGAAGCAGAATATTCTCGGTCACTTTTCCCAACTGGCCAGATCACATGTGAATATTTCCACAATGACCATGATTAGAACTCAATGACAGAAAGAAAAGTGGGCTGCAGCCACTAGACTCAACTGTAGTCATCTGACCTTGGTATTTTGAAGAGTGCTCTCATGGGGTGCAGGTCAGCTAGCGGAGGATCCCCGTCACCCAGCTCAATGGCAGTGATACCCAGGGACCAAGTGTCACATCGGGTATCATAAGTGGTATCTAATTGTTGTTCACATGCAATCACCTATGAGAAAACATAAACAAAAAGGACAGGTTTGTGATTTTAACAAGTATGCAGCAAAATGTTTAGAACAAAGCTTAAGTATTTAACTGGAGAAGTCTGATAGCTGTAAGTAAAGATAAAGGCAATAATTTAGGAGGAGAATAAGCAATCACATTATTAGCAGTGCTACTATTTTTATTCTGAGAACGGAGAGTACCTTATCAGGTTTGCAAATATAAAGGGAGAAGCCTACACAAAGGAATATTTTTGAAAATGGAAGACAAAAAGGAGGAAAGAAACAGTGTCCCACATGGAAAGGGGTGGGATCAATGCACCACCACGGATTGTGCAGTGGGAGTCACTCAGTGAGCATTGACGAAGGACTGGAGACATTTGCTGGAGCAGAGATAAGGAATACATCCTTAGAGAACTGAAAAAACATAGAAAATAAAGACATTTGAGCATAGTCTAGTTAGAAGATTTTCATCTTTACTGGCAATTAGAAGGCCAAGACTCCAACGGAGGAATGATGAAGTCTAGAGGAGTACAAAAAGGTTTTAAGCCATCAAAAATGATAAAAAGCAAACTGAATAAAAATAAACAGTAAAGAAGGTTTACCAACAGTTTATCTGGGTCACACTAAATTATAAAATAATAACCAGTTTAAAAACATGCTGCAAACTAAAAGGATATAATTGAAAGACATGAAAAAAAAAGATGGGATTTGTTTTTGCAAAATAAGATTATTATACAGAAATTGATTGCATTAATTCCTCCATAATTTATTTCTGAATGTGTAAATATAAACACCAATGGCCTGTAAATGATCACTGTTAACATCAGTGATCACAATAAAGAAAGTCAGCTTTACATTTCAAAATCTTTTTACTTTTAAAAGTTTACATTTTATGAAAGGCAACCCACTAGAAAAAAAAAAGTGATTGTGGGACGATGGTAAATTAGTTGTATTATTTATATTTAGAACTATAGAATAATACGTAATGTAAAAGAAACCTAAGCCCCTCTGGGACATTTCTCATCTTTCTATTTCTGGGATATTTCCACTTACTATTAGGCTTAGCACATGTTAAAATTCTGTCTGTTGGCATACTGGAGTTTAACTGGTAACCTTTACATGTATCATTCAGGAATGGTGAGCCCTTTGTAAATAAGTTTGTACTCCTACCTAGAAGCAAAGATGGAAAATAACTAAATACAAACATATTAGTGTGATTAAAAAATAAAAAGGCAGGCAATAGTAAGTGCCATGCACAGGACAGCAGTTACTCTAGAGGTGAGATGGTCGGACAGAGGAGGAGATAGGAGCCAATGCCTGCTTTGTCAATGCTCTGCTCCTGCACTGGGTGGCAAGACTGTGGGCAAATACACAAAAACACATGGAAAGATAAAAGCAGTGATTTAGGAGAGTAAGAAGGAATCACCACTGAGTAAGCCAGAACACCAATAATAAACATAAAAAGAAACTGTTCGTGTGTGTGTTGTGGGGGAAGAGAGACTATTGTTTCCTTACTTAGTCCATATGCTTGGTCATCATTTTATGGAATGCTTCTCAACCTTTCCTACCAAAGTCGGAAATTTTTAGTATTTTTAATATTGCAGGAGAGTGAAATGCTGAAACCCAAGAGTATAGCCTGAAGCACAAGGAGAAGCATGAATGCCTAGTTTTACTTTAAAAATACATGTGGTGAGCCTGGCATGGTGGCGGACACCTTTAATCCCAGCACTTGGGAGGCTGAGGTAGGTGGAGTGTTGTGAGTTCAAGGCCGGCTTGGGCTACAACGTGAGCAAGGCCGGCCTGAACTACATAGTGCGACCCTGCCTCAAAAAATTAGGGCCAGGAGTTTGGCTCAGTGACTTAAGTGCCTGTCTGGCAGGTGCGAGGTTGTAAGTTTGATCCCCAGTGCCGCAAACAAACAAACAAAAACGTGGTGGCTGGGGATTTAGCTCATCGGAGTAAGTGCCAGCCTGGCAAGCGTGAGGTCAGGAGTTCGATCCCCAGTACCAAAACAAACATGTGGTAAGTATTCATAGCTGTATTTAAATGTCCTTCAACTGGTGGACATACATAATGTGGTATATACATACAGGAAAATATCATTCGATGTACTGAACAATGCAACACCATGGGCATTATTAAAATAGTAAGTGAAAGAAGTCAGATGCAAGGGCCAAATGTTGTATGACTCAATTTACATGAAATGTTCAGCACAAGCAAATCCATAGACAAAAGTATATTAATAGTTAATTAGGGTTGGGGAGTTTGGGAGGAGAAGGGGAATACAGTACAGGCGTGCTTTTAGAGGAAACCAGATGTTCCAAATTTAGATTGTAGTGATGACTGTGCCATCCTGTGACTATACACCAAAATCATTAAAATTAAAATTGTGCATGTTAAATGAGTACATTCTATGAAATGAGTTCTCTGTCCAAGGCTTGTTAAAACTTGAAAATATATTCCTGGAATGTAGGTTATTTACCTTGGTATATCTGCTCTATAATATCTTCTTCACCTTAGCATAAAAATATGATTTTTTTCCCATGAAGATTGTGGCTTCAGGGTATTATTTGATGGCTTCAGACATTTGTACAGGGACAGCTCCCACAGGTTCAAGTGAACTACGTCTCAGTTTGTCTGGGACAGTGCTGGTTTGTGCTTGCTGTCCTAGAATCTTTACCATAAATTCTCCACCCCTGGGCGCTCTCCAAGTTCTCCTGATTTTGTCCATTAAGTTGTATGGTCACTATTTCCCTGGAGCCCTTCATCCTGGCACACACGCATCACAGTTTGGAAAAGATGACTTTACATAACCAACAAATGCAGACTTCAACTTTAAAATGCCAAACGGGGGGATTTCACTTTTCAACTGATAATTCATTTCAACAAGCTTGCTTCTTAGTGCAGGGAAACACTGAAATACTTCTATGTCATTATGGTGAATATATTTGTATTTGTTTACCTATTGCTTTCTAATCCTTAGAAATCTGTCATTAGGGCTGGTGAAAAAAGTGTCATTAATAACATAGGGATAATATTAATAACATATTTGGAATATCTTTTTTTTTTTTTTTTGTCTTTTTGAGAAGGTTCTCATTATGCAGTCAGGCTGGCCTTGGGCTCACTTTGTAGTCCAGGCTGGTCTCGAACTTGCAAATGATTCTCCTGCCTCAGCCTCCCAAGTGCTGGGATTACAGGAGTGCACCACCACACCTGGCTTCATATTTGGGATATCTTTAAGCTACATAGCTGGTTGTTCAGGATACATTGTTCTTCAAGATCAGAAAGTATTCATCACAGAGGGATGAGTACAATATACACAAAATCTCAAGCATATATTTATATGACAGTTTGAAAAAACTGCAGTGAAAGTTTTTTTCTCTATTGTATCTATTATTTTAGTACACAGGAAAGAAACTACTATAGGCTTTTAATAACAAATAATGATTTACCAAAAATTAAATGTCTAGTAACTGCATATAAATGAGCAAATGGCAAACATATATACAATGGCTTTGTAATTATGAATTAATGTATAACGACACAAAAGTAGGCCATTATGTAATAGGATAATTTTATGCTATATTATTTATATTAATATATGTGTGCATAATGCAATCTTTGGTATGTAGCTTTTTATTGATTTGTCATTTTTGTAAATTTTTATGAAAAACACTAGTGAAATAGCTGAACAAACAGAAACTCATTTGAATCATATTCAATTTTGTTTTTGTTTATATGACTATACTTCTATTTTTCTTCTAAAGTGTAGTCCTTACTAAGTTTTTTAAACTGTTGGAACTTCTAAAATATTTATCTTCTCTCCATACTTTATATTAAGCTTGCATTGTAACTTTTACTTTATAAGTAATAATTGAATTAGTATTCAAATAGAGTATAACAGGATTTAATCTTCAAACAAATTTAATTAGAAGATTTTGCATTAATATAGCATTTGTATTACTTCTGCTCCCTTTACTCCCTAGAAAATGGTGAATAAATAGCAGAGTTTTTCCCAACAGTTGCAGTGAGAGTTTTCAAAAATAAGTGTTCTTTATTGATAAACATAATTAAAAAGACTAAAGTTATTAATGTGGGGAGGAGAGGTAGCTCTTGAAATTTTTCCCAAGGAAATGATGAAAAGAATGTACTAAAGTTGAACACAGGCCACAGGCAGGTACTCAGTATGTAAATTTGCCACACATGTGGATGGACCTGAATCTGGTCTAACAAAGCCAAGCCTTCTCATATTTCCACTGTCATTTAAAACCAGAATGGCAAGGTTCATGTTATTAACACATGCTAAACATCCAAAAGTAAAATTAATGAAAAATTAAAACTGCAAGTAGTTTTTCTTTACTTCATCAGAATTGAGGATTCATTCATTGATTCATTCATTTATTTGTTTAATTTTTCACTTTTTGTTTTTATTAGTACATGTTTACAGTACATCCAGTTTCCAGTCATCTTGGTGAGTGCATGTACATAATATGGCTTATTTCTTTTTTTAATTCCCTTCCCTTCCTTCGTCTAATTCCCCTCCCCATTTATATTCTTGCTGATATTATCAACCTTGGCCCGTGGTTGTGCCCTATGGCTATGGTTCGTGTTTATACTCACTGAGGTCCCTGTGCATAGCAGGGACCCTTCCCCTCGCCTCACACCTCACCCTTAGTCTCCTGGTCCATTTCCTGTTTTCCAGAGATTCTTCCTCTCACCTCCTATGCATCCTTTATCGATCTCTTTGTACTTTGCCCTGGTCAAATGAGAGACACCATGTGGTATTTAAGCTTGTGTGTCTGGTTTATTTCACTCAAAATGATATTTTCCAGGTGCATCTACTTTCCTATAAATGCCTCAAATTTATTCTTCTTTATAGCAAAATAGGATTAAGCTATTATGACTTGTGCTGCTATCAACACTGGTATGCATGTATCACTGTAGTATGATGTCTTAAACTCTTTGGGGAAGATACCTAGAAGAGGAATAGCTGGGTCATATGGAATTCCTAGGTTAGTTCTTTGAGAAATTTCCATATTGGCTGTACTAGTTTACATTTTCACCAACAATGAGGGAAGGTTTCTATTTCACAACAGCCTCACTAACATTTGTTATTTTTTGATTTCATGACTGCCATTCTTTCTGGAATAAGATGGAATCACAGTATTATTGTTGTATTTCTCTAATGGCCAGAAATATTGAACATTTTTTTCATATATTTGGTGGCCATTTTTTGTTGCTTTTTAATGAAAAAAACTGCTAAACAAACTAGTATAATAACAGTAGTTAATACATGGTGTATTGTTATCTTCAAAGTTGTTGGCCATTTGTACTTCTGGTGATGTGTTTATTTCACCTGTCCATGTCTTGACTGGGTCTTTTAATTTAGGTGGTCTAATTTTTTTGAGTTCTCTTTTAATTTCGGTGGTCTAATGTTTTGAGTTCTTTATATAAAAACAGATACATGGATCAATGGAACAGAATTGAGGATACAGAAACATCCTCACATATTTAACTATTTGATCTTGGACAAAGGGGCCAAAAGCATACACGGGAGGAAAGATGGCCTATTCAACAAGTGGTGCTGGGAAAACTGGCTATCTACTTATAGATGATGGAAACTGACCCCATATCTCTCACCATGTACTAAATTAAAATCAAAATGGATCAAAGATCCGAACATCAAAACAGAAACATTACACCTACTGGAAGATAAAATAGGTAAAATACTTGAAGCCATAGATGTAGGAAAGATTTTCTGAGCAGAACCACAATTGCACAAGAAATAAAGCAAGAGTCAACAAATAGGATTCCATCAAATTAAAAAGCTTCTGTACTGCAAAAGAATCAATTAGTAGAATTTAGAGACAACCTACAGACAGAAAATTTTTTTGCAGCTGCTCCTCAGAGGACCATTTTCTGCTTTTCTATGCATCTATTTCCAGTTCATTAAGTCCCTCTCATGTTCCTCCTTACACGTTTAAAAATCCCACCTTAACATAACGTTACTGACGTTTTCTTATGGTGTATTCCAAAACGTTACGGGATAGAGGACACATGAAAAGAAAGTCAGAAATGAGCAAACATAGAAGAGTCTCCCTGAAGGCGCTGTCTGACCTCAGGAGCCATCCAGAAGGGCGTTCCAACTGAGGTGTTGCGGTGGAGCCGGGTGCTGGTGAGCTGCGCAGACACGCCTGTGAGGAAGGGGGAGAAGTTAGTTTCTCAAGGAATGCTAAAATGCTGCTGTTATGGTTGATACACTGTGTCAACTTGACAAGTTTAGAAGCTTAACCAAGTCCCTCAGCAGGGAGCCAGGGCCCTCACTTGGTAAACATCCTCATCCTGTGCAAGAGGAGGGCACTGAGGTGGTGTGAGTGGTACAGCCACCCTGGCAGGGGGTTCGGGGGTGGAGTGTAGTAGCCTATGTACAATATATGGGAGGAGCGAAAGAGGCTTGTTTTCCCCCTCTTTTTGCTCTTGCTACTTTTGCTGTCTTCTGCTGCCTTGAAGTGTTGTCCTGTGCCATGAAACCTCCACAAACTGTAAGCTAAATAAATCTTTCCTTCCTTCATTTTGGGTGTCAGGTATTTTGTCCCAGTAATAAGAGAAAAGTAACCAAGACAGCTGCTCCCTCAAAGATGCCACAGGACTTGAACTTCACTTTTTAAAGAAGCCTAAACCCTTCTCCACTGTTGGTGGGAGTGTAAACTGTTGCAACCACTGTGGAAATCAATGTGGAGATTCCTAAAAAAACTAGGATTGGATACCCCACTCAATCCAGTTATTCCCCTTCTGGGTATTTCCCCAGAATTAAAAACATCATATCACAGCAATATATGTGAACCCATGTCTATAGCAGCACAATTTATAATAGCTAAATCTTGGAAACAACCCAAATGCCCATCAACTAAGGAATAGATAAAAAAGATGTATTTTTATACAGTGGAGTAACAGTCAGTTATAAAAAAGGATAAATTCGAGGTTTTTATAGGTAAATGGATGCAACTAGAGACCATACTCATCAGTGAAGTAAATCAGACTTGCATATGTAAATATCATAATGTCTCCCTAGTATAAGAAACTCAAAGAGTTAATAATATCCAAAATATATGATAGATATTGTAAAAGGGGAAGAAACTGCTCAAAAGGAAAGAACAGTTGTGATGGGGGAAAGGAGAAAAGAAGGAAAAGAAAAAAATAAATGTGCATATATATGTGCAAGGTATATATTAGACATATATAATATATACATGCACACACAAGATATCTAAGATAATTATACTACCAATTTCTTTTAGTTCATTGGAAAGAATTGTTTGTGCTTATATTATTTGATCAATTTTGCATGCATATGTCTTGTAATCTGAGCAACTACTCTGAAGATAACAATATACAATATATTAACCATTGTTAATTTCCTATTATCTTATTTTGAAATTCTGTGTCATTGTTTTTTATTGTTTTTTTCTCTTTAAAATAAAAAAAATGGGGCCTAAGTCAGGATCTTTATAGAGCCAGAATACTGAAGGTCCTCTATTTTTCATATGCAAATCCTACCCACCCCTAAAGTACCCACTTTAAGTCTTAGTCCCCTGATCCTGGCTTCTAATCTTTTCCCTATCAGACTAATCACCATCTCCTTTGATGTTCTAGATTTAAAATATCTGTTTAAACTGTATTATATATTTTGGCATGAAACTGGTGTGCTTCCTTCTCCCTTTCCCCTCCCCGTCTCTGTTAAAAAATTCTGGTGTATCTCAGAATGTTTCACATGGTGTTAAACACACAGTAAGTAACTTGTGAATATACATAAAATTATTTTCCATCTATTGACTGTGGACAAATCACACATGATTATTGGTTATTCACATAACTACTTCTATTTAAATCAAGACCATTAATAGAACCTTTCCTTTTTTAAACTGAAATTTGATTTTAACTGATATATAAATAAAATTGTATATTATTTAAAAAGTACAAGTGATGTTTCTCTCTTTTCCCTCCCTATATTAGAAAATATATATATATATAATTTTAAATTAGGGTAAATATATCTATCTCTTCAAACATTTAGCATTTTAATATGATGAAGATATTCAAAATCCTTCCTTCTACCTTTTTGAAATATACAGCACATTATTGTTATCTATTCACCTTGGTAGGCAATAGAACATCAGAACTTCTATCTTATATCTAACTAGAATCAGTTCTTTTCTTGAGAGAGATTTAAACATAAAAATTCAGTGTTTTCCCTATGAACTACAGGAAAATTAATTAAACTTGGATTTAATGGTAGTACCAGAGTATAGTAATTTTTTATATAAATGAAAAAGGTAAATAAATAGATGTTAAAAGAAAATTTAGTTTAAAATTGGTTCTTAATTTTCTAAAACTTATTCTAAGGGTTTTCAATTATTTATTAAAATTTTAAATTATATTTGACCCTCAGTAAATATTTTTGCTTCAGTTTTATGATAGTTTAAGAATTCAAATGTCATTTAGAAGAGATGTAAAGAGAAAGATAAAACACAACCAAGTAAATTTCAAGATTTCCTCCTAGGAGGAAAGTAACATTTTAGACTAAACAATTTTTTCTCTTTCCGAAAGTGAAACAAATGTTATACTACTAGCATTAGCATTTTTCAGCAAGTAGTAATATTCTAGTGTCAGGATTTATCAACATGATACCTGAGAAGGACCTTTTGTTCACTGTCCTCTGGAAATACATATGGAAAGTCGCTGATAAATACTCGTAGGGGAGTGGCATATAGCCTAAGGTGGATTGCCAGGCTCTTTTTCTTGGAAATGTGAATCTTGAGCTGAGTCACTCAGGTAAAGACCTAAACTAGAGCTGGGTCAACCAACAGCAAGGCCCCACCTGTCAATCACCAGTGTTTACTCCCGAAGTCTGGTGATGCCAGGCTGCATTCCTATGTCAGATGACCAGTTTTCACCCTTGATTTTGTGAGTCGGCCTGTATTGTTTTCAGTACCCCAGTGTAAGTCGGTCAGTGTTAGTTTTTGAGCTTAAAACCAAAAAACTCTGAATTCAAAGCCTCTGAGCTTTTACACCTAAAATAGCTAATTAACAAGAGCAATAGTTAATCATGAATTTATAGAGCCAAATGGTAGCATTATATTTATGAGATTATATTACATTTATGTTAATATGAGAGTACGAATTTTCTGAGGCAGACACCTGGCCTCCAAGACTTTACTCAAACACCCTAAACAAGAAAATTTTGAGTAAGCCTACTGCATTGCAGATACAGACAGACCATTCTCAATATGTTTACTAATACATTAACACATGCATTAAGACTCTTGTTAGTGATTATCATTCCTGAACTGAACCCCAATGATGTGCACACCCTGGTGTCTCCTTCAACAATCACTGACCCAACATCCTACAACTACAATGCAGGTGGAGTCTACTGTATCATTTGGTGTCTGCTGGAATGTTTCAAAAGGTTTCACACAAGGCTTCAATAGAAGTATACTGTATGGTTAAAAAAATTGCCCAAAATGTGAAGAAGGAAACATAAAGACCAAATAAGTGAAAAATGTAACTAAGTAGAGTAAGGAATTATTGAGAATATTAGATGATTATCACCTTAAAAGCAAGACATATCCCCAGCTCTGTAAGAGTGACAGAGGAAGGCATTTACTGAATTCCATGTTGTCTAAATGCTTCTACAATACCTATAAAATCTCACAATCAACTCACCGACATAACAAAATAGATTTAAAGCTAAAAGGCAACTTTATGCTCATAAAGTCTGTTATTCACCTTCAGGTTAGTAAAATGAAACTGAGAGAAAAGTCACTTTCTGACAGACAAATGGTGTTTTTACTTTGCATAAATTCCCACAAGAAAAATAGCTAAGGAGATAGAAAAATGCAAAGCTCTACTAAAAATGATTGACATAAATTACTTTAAAAAGCCACAGGGATCCAAAATAGGAGTTTAGTAGCTTTAGAAAGTCAAACAGATTAGGAAAATCATTTTGTTCAGAGAGTAACTAATGGAATAAGTCACCAAAGTAAATACAGTTATGTAATCATCTTGAGAGAAGATGCCAAAGGGTGGAAAATTCCAAGCAGAAAGTTAAGATAGTGAGATAATACGGTAAGGAACAGGAGGCCAAAAAGAGATCAGGGAACTGAATAAAAATCAGGCTGGAAGAGAGGGTCATAATCCATTAAAAATCAAAGTCACAGGAAAATTACAGAGGTTTGTGCTAATGGTTCTTCAGCCTTTTGCTTTGCTAGGGAATTTGCAGGCTATTTTGGGCTTTCTGGGCTCTTGGGTAGCTGTAGAGCAACCCCATTCCCTATTGCATAAGTCCTGCTTCTAGGGACAGAAACATGCAGCCTTTATGCTTGCAGTCGAGAGTGCTCTCAGGGTCTTATGGAGACAGTAGAAAGACTGAATACATGATTCCTAAGACAACTTTAGGGTTCTTGATTTACTATAACCTACATAGCAAAACCCTCAGAAATACTGATGTTAAAAATAAAGGGCCCTACAATAATTATATTATCAAATATTACTATTTTGTTTATTAATTTTAAGATATTGTGATAATTTTTGAGTATCCATTTGATGAGCTATGGGACACAGATATTTGGTCAAATATCATTCTGGATATTTCTTTGAATTTTTTTCTTACTAGATTAACGTATAAAGTGTTGGGCTTTAAGTAAAGCAGATTAGCCTCCATAGAGTGAATGGGCTTCATCCAATTAATTGAAGGCCTTAACAGAAGAAATACTACCTGCAGATGACCTTTGGACTCACACTGCAATTCTCCACAGCTCACACTGCAGATTTTAGACTTGTAAACCCTGCACAATGTTGTGAACCAATTCTTTAAAAATAAGTACCTTTTTTCCACACAACACACACACTCTGTTGATTCCATTTTCCCAAAGAACCCTGACCCTAAAGAAAACATTCTGTATTTTTGTGTAAGAATTCTTTGGGAAGGTCTATCAAAACTGCAATAAACTAGATTGTTTACCACCTGATCTGACATGTCAGACATGGTTGCTTTATTTTTATTTTATCTTTTTTTCTTCTTTTTTTTTTGAAGAGAATAAAACTAAGCAAAATAAAACAGAATAGAGTCAACCAAAACAAAACAATGAACATGGTGTATGACTTCAAAAAAGATAAAAGGAAAGCAATAATGACTACCATAATGCCTCTTGTTATCTTCAAAATAATTGCCCATACCATCAGGCATAATAAAATCAAACAAAATAGTACAGAATAAAACCAATAAAGACAAAACAATGGAAGCAATACAGGACTTCAAAACAATAGTAAAACAACAGTGGCTACCATAATGCCTCTTGTTATCTTCTAGGTAGTTGCCTATATGATCAGAAAACAAATATAAATAGAATAACATCACTCAAAACAATGAAAGCAATACAGGGCTTCAAAACAATATAATAGGAAATCAATAATGGCTACCATAATATATTTTGTTATCTTTTAAATAGCTGTCTATGCCATCAAATATAATAAAATTAGACAAACTGAAACAGAATAAAACCAAACTTAACAGAATAATGAAAACAATATAGGATTCAAATCACAATAATAGATTAACAACGGCCACTGCCTTCCCTTTTCAGACGCTTCCTTCCCTTTCACTTTCACAATATGTATTGTGTATTTTGAATCCTACTAACTCCTTTAGTTTTTTACATTAGGGAGACAACATGATGTTCACCCATGTGACTCTGAACCATATCACCCATGAGCATGATCTTAAGTTGTATCCATTTATCTACAGGAGCCTCAAAGTTATCTTTCTTTATAGCCAAGTAGCTTTCCATTGTATAAAAATGCCATGTCTTTCTTGTCTACTCTGTAGCTGATGGGCAAGCTACCCCACTTCTTTCTGGTTCCCTGTCACATACAGCATTGTTCTCTCTCCTTTGACTTTCAGTCTATGAAGCCCCTTTCAAGTTAAATGTGTTACTTGTATAAAGTATATTGATGGATTCTGTCTCCTGATCCACTCTGCCTGTGTTTCTTTTTATTGGTGAATTGACACCATCTACATTAATGGTTAGGGCCAACATGCACTGCATTGTCTCTGCTATGCTGTTTTCTGCTGTCGGCTGCCTACTTTTCCTCTCCATTGAATTGCCTGCCCCACTCAGTGATACCCTTCTGCCATGGTTCCTGGAGCTATGGTCTTTTTTATCTCTCTCTAGAATGTCCTTCAGTATTCTTCATTGGGTTGGTTTGGTGGTCATGAATTCCTTCAGTTGTTCTTTGTCATGGACATATCTTGTTTCTCCATTAATTTTGAAAGATAGTTTTGCAGAGTACATCAATTTGGGTTGGAAGTTGTTTTCTTTCAGGACTTGAAATACTTTACTCCAACCTCTTCTTGACTTGATGGTTTGTGTTGAGAAGTCTGTTGTAATTCTGACAGGTTTTCCTTTATAGGTAATCTGTTTCTTTTCTCTAAAAGCTTTTAATATTCTGTTCTTATGATGAATTTCTGGGATCTTGATTATCATATGTCTGGATATAGATTTATTTTGGCTATGGCTAGCTGGAGTCCTGTATGCTTCACTTATCTGAATGTCACTTCCTTTCTCATGCTTGGGAAGTTTTCTGATATTATTTCTGTAAATAGACTTTTAATATCATTTGTGTTGACCCCTGCCTTTTCACTCACACCTATTAGTCTTAAGTTATGTTTCTTTGGGTTGTCTTGCAGCTGTTGAATTGCTATTTCCAGGTTCCTTGTTATTTTTAAGAGACCTTTCCTTTTGAGGAGCTGCAAACCTGTCTTCAAGATTTGAAAGTCCATCTTCAGTTTCTTTCAAGTGGTTTTGCCAGCTTTCAATGGAGTTTTTAATTTCCGGGATATCTCTTTGAATCTGTTTCATCTATTCTAAATCTTTTTTGTATTGTTCGTTCAAGATTTCCCTCATTTTCTTATGCTTCTCCATTTTTTTTATCTATGTCTTCTTTAAAGGTGCTTAGCAATTCTTTTATTATGTTTCTCATTTCTTCTTTTACCTGAGTTAGTATTTCTAATTTCTTTTTTAGCCTCATGAAGTTGTTTCTTTACTTCAGATGCCATTGCTTCAGAAACTTCAAGTGTGCGACTCCCGACTCTTCTGTGTTTACATCTCCTGGATCTGCTCTGCTTGGATTGTAGGCCAGAAACTGCCTTTTGCTTCTTCATCTTGACATATTCCTGGGTTCTTCTGGACAAATGTGTTCTGGGGTTTCAGACACCTCCCAAATTGGCTAAAATTTCTCTGAAGCGAGACTGCTTGGTTCTTCTAGCTAGTGCTGGCTATGGATATCTGATGGTAGCATTGGGTGTGCTGGTGCAGGGCTGTCTGCTGCTTTTCCCAGCCAGTGCTGGCTCCCTGATGGCTGGTGGAGTGTGTGGGGGGGGTGGGGCTGGCTGCTGCCTGCAGACCTGGACTCCTCACTGGCAAATATCTTCCTCCACTACTGCCCCTGGAGTGTGGGTTTGGGGGCAGGGCCAGTCACCGCCTCTAGACCAGAGCTGGCTACCTGCAGGGAACCTCTGCAATGGCCACTAGAATGCGCCCAGGAGTGGGGCTCAGTCCGAGCTATTTCCACGGGTCTGTGCTCAGCTAGGAGTTGCTGGAGGAAGCCAACAGCAGTTTTGGTTCTGGGCTTATCCAGCCCAACTCCAAAATGGTTCCTGGTCAATCACTCTCTCCCACAGGAGGACCAAGTCCTCTGCACTCACCACCAGCCAGTGCAGTCCTCCAGGTCCACTGCTCCCCTCCACTGCCTCTACCCTCCAATGTTGTCTCTCTCTGCAGAGGCCTCCAGCGTCACCAGCTGCCACATCACCTTGATCATGTGTCCCCAGGTTCCAATACCTCCTCTTGCACAGTGGGTCTGGCTCCAGGTGAATGCACTGCTAGCTACTGCCTTCTTCTTCATTTAAGTTTTTCTTTTTACTCTTTCTGTGGGCTTCTCACTTTAGATTCTTCCTGGGTCCAGGGGACCTATTTCCTTCCTTCTTGTCTTCCCGATGATGCTATATTCTAGCATCTGGACTTTATCTCTCAGAGAGGCTATTTACTCTGCTGCTTACTGTTCTGCCATCTTCCAGGAAGCTGATATGGTTGCTTTATGAGACACTAAAGTTATAGCAATTTCTACATGTCTAAAGGGTCAAAACTCTCTATTTCATTTTCTTTTTTCTCTTTCATTGCTTAACCTTTCCCTTTTGGAGAGCCAGTTAATACCTAATACAGTGATGGTGAACCCTTTAGTGCTTTCAACGATAGCAAACAGCCTGCTGTGGCACATGTGCCATGGGTTCATTGGTGCTGGCCTAGGACATTCAAAAGCAGCCACAGGGCTGGGGATCTGGCTCAGTGATACAGCACTTTCCCCAGTATGCAGAAGACCCTGAGTTTGGTACCCAGAATCATTTAAAAACAATACAAATAAAAAAGCAAGCAGTATGGTAAAAAATTTATAAAGTCAGTTTATACATCTGGAGAAAGGTACAGGGTCAGAAAATGCCCAAGATTTTAAATTTACACATTAGGAAAATACTCAGCAAAAGAGAAGGGATACAATAAGAAACAAAAACAAAAATCACCAAACCCTGGAGAAGTTGGAGAATTTAATTTCTAGAATTATTACATTATTATAGTCAAATATCTGATTTTCAGAAATCATAACAAAAATAGTAAAATATGAGAGACAAAGGGAATTATGGTCTACTCAAAGGGGGAAAAAACATTCCCGAGAAAATCAAATGCTGAACTTGCTAGACAAAGACTTCAAAATGACTATTTAAACAAAGATTTTTAAAAAACCATCTTAAACATGATCAAAGAACATAAGAAAGGCAGGAAATAATGCATGAAGTAGAAAATCAACAAAAAAATATAGAGCCTTAAACAGAACTCTAGAAGTTGAAAGTATAGAAAGTAAAGTGAAATAAATCATCAGAGTGATTTAAAAGCAGATTTGAACAGGCTTTAATAAAATAATAAAGAATCAGTGAATTTGAAGCTAAAACAATATAAATGATCAACTGTGTTGAACAGTAAACAAAAAAGACTAAAGAAAAGTGAACAGAGCCTCAAGAATCTATGAGACACCTTCAAGTGGAGACATAGATACATGTTATCGCTGGATCTTGAAAATAGCAAGAGAGAAGGGACTCATCACGTACAAGGGATCCTTAATAAGATTATTATTCATAGATTTTTCATCATAAACTGGCAGTCAGAAAGCAATGGATTGAAATAAAAAACAAAGAAGAATAGCAGGCAAGAAATCTGTATTCACTCAAACTACTTCAAAAAGTTTGGGAGAAGTTAAGACATTCCCAGATCAACAAACACTGAAGAAGTTTTTATCACTAGAGTTGCACTATAAGAAATGTTAAAAGGAGACATGTAGGTCAAAATGAAAAGACACTAGAGAGTAACTGGAAGCTATATAAAAGGGTCAGTAAAGACAAATCTGTTGGCTGAGAACTGGTGCTGATAGCCAAGACGGTACCTCAGGTGGGGTGTGTGAGCCTGAAGCCTTTGGCAGAAGTCAATGTGATTTAATTTCAAGCAAAGTAGAATCAATGGGTCATAGAAAAAAATCAACGAAGAAATTAGTTCCTAGAATCCACTGATAACGTCAGTACAAAAAATCAGAACCTATGATACACAATTAAAGAAGCAATAAGGGAAGTTTATGGCTGTAAATGCCCACATCAGAAAAACAGAGCAAGTCCAAATAATCAAATGATGTACCACATGGTCCTAGAAAAATGAGAATAATCCAAAGTCAAGGGTAGTAAGTACAAGGAAGGAAATTATAAAAACCAGAGCAGAAATGAATGAAATTGAGACTAACAAGCAATACAAAGAATCAATATATCAATGAGTTGGTTCTTTGAATGAATAAACAAAATAGACAAACTCTTGGCCAATTTTGCCAAAAATTGAAAGGCCCACTCAATACAATTAGAAATGAAAAAGATGAAATCACGATGGATACCACCAAAATCCAGATTATTAATAACTTCTTTGAAAACCTGTACCCCCCAAAATTGGACAATTTAGAATAGCTTCCTAGACACATGAATTACCAAAACTGAACCAAGAAGATATAAAAATCTTGAATAATTCATTAACAAGCAATGAAATTAAAGCAGTAATAAAAAAACCTACCAACTAAGAAAAGACCAAAGCCCCATGGATTCACTGCTGAATTTTATAAAAACTTAGGGAAGATCTAACCCAATATTCTTCCAGTTCTTTAATGAAACTGCAAAGAAAGGAGCACTCTCCAAATCATTCCTGGAATTGAGCATTATCCGGATTCCAAAATCAGACAGTCTTTTTCCAGTCAAAAAAGAGAACTACAGTCCATTCTATTTAGTGAACACAGATGCAAACATCTTCAACAAAATACTAGAAAACAATGCAACAAATCATCAAAAAGATCATATATCAGAGTGATATATCATATTACTTCCTGATGACATCAAGCCACCAATCTCTTATGTCCATCATGATCTCTTATGCAGATGTCCTCCTCACCTCACACCAGCTCTGACCACTCCCCTGAGGCCACTTCCATGTCTCTACGTGGATGCCCTTTATTCCACTCAGGCACACAACTTCTCATTCCAGGGCACCTACCAACACTCTCCCATCATGGAGGCTTCCTCAGCCTATGGGGATCCCAGCTGTGAGGTGAGCTGTACCCCTCTTCCCTTGCTTGTCCCACTTAATGACCCTTGCTCTGAATTATTCAGGGAGAAAGGAAGGAATAAAGAATATATCATAGTTTTTAAGTTCAGGTGTACCTGAACCCCTTGATAATAAAAGGTGGCTCATAAATGAATAAATCACAACTTCTCTCTGATCTGCACGATACACTGGAGAGTTGGCCTAAACTGGGGCATATGGGTAATAAGAGATTTAAAACCATAAAGTATTCTGTCATAAGAATGATGTCTAAATAAATCACAAAAAGTACATTCTGTACTTTTCTATCGAAATGTTAACTATCCTATTAGACATGAAATTCCCCAGAGAGAAATCCATAGAAATGAGAACTAAGGACTGCCCTTCAAATTTAGTCTGTTTCATTTTCTGTTTGAGAAAAGGCTGTTTTTTTCAGACTCTAGCTGACTTGCCTAATGGGGTTGGTTTATCTCTTGGGAGGCCATATTATTTATTGACTGATCGCATATGGCTGACTGCTAATGCATTTCACTAATAATGCTTACATGCTCACTCTGAGGTGTCTGCTGGTTTTCTGTAAAAGTACATCCCACTTAATAATACAATTAAAGCTTTTCTTAAAGACCGTACATATGACTAGTATTAGAAATCTGAATTTTACTTTTAGGGCAATTAATTTGCTTGATATTTAAAGTAATGTTGAATTTATCCTAGCAAAGATCTACTATTATTTTTTACAAGTATATATAGGCACCTGGAAACTCAGATTTTCATTACTTAACAACCCTTTATCAAGTACCTACTATGCATACAGCACTGAGTAGGAGGGCAAGTGGGAATATTATTTCATGGCAGTGGTATTAGCTGAGATTTTCCAGAATTACCATATGCCAGTAATTATACTAAGTAGACTACCCTTAGAGTCTCATTTAGTTTTTATAGGTCCAGTCATAGAAACTATTCTTTTTCATGCTGATGGATGAACAGATTGACATGATTAGAGATTTTAGAATGACTTTCTCTTGATACAATTGTATGGAAAATTGCTGTCATTCATTCATCCATTCATTCAACAGAACTTATCAAAAACTTTCAATGTGCCAGCACCATGATGAGTTCTAGGGACAAAGCAACAGACCAAGAAGAGACCCTGTCATTATAAAGCTTCAAGCTCAGCAGAGCCTCAGTCAACTGAATCCTATTATTACAACAAAGTCTGACAACCAGTTGGCTGAAGACAAGCAAAAGCTTAAAGAGTGTGAACCTGAGATTTCTGGAAGGAGCAATGTATAGGCAGGTGACTTTGCTAGGTCAGGGAACTCCTGATCCGCAGCAGACTTCTAGGGACCCATTGGTGGAGCTCCATTTTGGAAATTTTGAGTACGAGAGGACTGTTAGCCATATAAGATCTTCAGTATCCCACCATGAGCTCATGGTAAATTGTACAAGGTAAGACATTATAAGTTTTCTAAATCCCAGCAGTAGCCTTCTCTGAAAATCTAATTTAAATACTAAATGATAGCACTGAATTTTAATTATTTCAGTTTGTGCTTTACCATGTCTTGCTTGTTCTGTCCTCAGGAAGTTTCACTACACATGCACACCCTCTGGTTTCAATTCATACAGCAACCTACTCATCCTTTTAGGTGAACTGAAACCATGTCCTCTTACCATACAGGTAGAAACAAAAACATTAACTTATAAGTATATGACAGCATTTTGGTGTTAGACACTAAGAATGCATTTAATAGACAACTGACCCTGTTTTCTAATTATTGGTGACAAGACAGTGTAAAAGTCAAATAATCTAAAACCTAAGCTATCATTTTGTTAGCTATCCAACTTACGATGATTTTACAAAGATTCCATACATCAGGCCATCTTGGGCCAGGATGTAGTTTGGTACAGTGCTTGCCTAGCATGTGCAAGGCCTGGGGTTCCAGCCCTGGAAACACACACACACACACACACACACAGAGACAGAGAGAGAGACAGAGAGAGAGACAGAGAGAGAGAGACAATCTCATGCACCTTATGTATTATCATTGTACATATTTTTATCTTATTTTGGAAGATATCTGTGAAAGTCACGTTTCTCAAAGCTACTGTTGCAGCAAATGACAGGAAAAAATGTTTACTTATACTTTGTTTTAACAATTTCCAATCTCGACTATGTTTATTGCAGACATTTTTTACATCAAGGTATTAGGAGATCTTAAGTTAATTATCAAGTTCTATATTTGAGTGTGACATAGACTACAGACAAAACTATTTTCTGGAGAGAATAATGGCTCTGCATATGGACAGTGAAATACGTTCTGCTGTTCTTGTTGCTCATCTTAATTTCAAGCCAAAGTCTTTGTTAGTACCCACCCCTGCCAGATTATTCAAGCATATGGTTCTGAACTCAACTAGCAACACAGACTGGTTGCACCACAGTACAAATCAAGCACTCACTGTCACCGCTGCTCTGTTGTTTGCAAACATTCAGGTTAGAAAAATGACGCACAATGCAATGCATGTTTGAGGGACATGCCATTCATCCAGTCCTCCACATGCTCTGAAATTCATTCCTAGGCTAAGCCAGAACACTAGAGAGCTATATGCTTGGATATAAAAACAATTTGTAAAATGAATCTATTAACTTTCCTGGGCTTCAGGTTTCAAAATGCAAAAAGAAGTTGGTTTGTGTGTTCAACTTATACTCAGTTAACTGCTATACTTCAAACGCTAGGTCTACAAATCAAAGAAACAGTCCTACCTCTCTGTCCACCTATATTTCTAAGTATTTTTTGTTTCTCTATAAAAACCAACTAGATAATAATAGTAGTAATAGTTCTATGTGATAAACGTGAACTTAGAGAAATGCACAGTCTTAGGAACATGACAGGGGATGCTTCTCCCATTTCGGGTGCAGAAGGGAAGGGGGAGAATGCCTGACGGACTCCCAGAAGTGCTGGAACACTGTCGCCCACTCTAACAGGTTTAGTGTGTTGCTGGCATCCAACAAGAGCAAGTATAGGAGCGCACCTTCAGAGCCGAAAGAAGACAGCCCAGACAAAGTGCAATCGTGTCAGTTCTGACGCCTCTGGTTATCACATGGAAACCCCAAATTGGCTCAGTAAATATGGATGTGAGATACATAGCAAAATGTCAGAGAAACGCCAGGCTCCAAAGTCAACTGACTCAACAACTCAACTACATCACTGAAGATCCCCATTCTTTCCCCTTCTCATTTCTGCCTTTCTCGGAGTTGGCTTTCCCAGCAGGACGGGGCAGCTAAGTCACAAGGTGACCGCAGCACTTTCTGGCATGGCAGTAAGACAAGAGACTCAGGCAAGGAACCCACCATCTTTGTCTGTGTCCCTTCCTTGACAAGAAGGAAATACCACTGCATGAGCCTTGAAGATTTCCCCTCATGTTTCAAAATCTTGGGTTTGGACATGGGTTCATTCATACAGCAATCGCCCACAGGCATCAGGGGGCTACTGCCATAGGCTTAACCACCTGGGATGCTGTCTGTTTTGGAGGATAAACTACACACACTGCTACCTTAATGTTGTATGGCATGAGCAGGCCGACCTGAAAGCTTAGTATTTCTTGTTTGCCAAAGTATCACTGTATTTTTTATTTCAGTAAGACTGTAGTTTTCCCTTATTTTTAATGAACAGAAAAAGCAGTGCTTTCAGAAAATGATCAAATTGTCTCATCCTAATTCACTATGCAGCTCAAACTCATGCACTTTAAATAAAACTTACCAAAATCTACTAGCTTGACTCCACCCTCAGTGGTCAACAGAATGTTATTTCCTTTTACATCGCGGTGGATAGTGTTGTTGTTATGCAAATGCTGAAGTCCCTAGAAGGTGGGAAATACAAGGATTATCAAAATGTTTAAATTTAGAAAGTTATTATGGTAAAAGACACATGACCATTACCCACTCCTCCAAAATACTCTCCCTTGGTTCAAACACACTCATCTCATGGGTGCTGCTATTTTCTGAAGCAGTTCTGGAAACCTGGTTTTGGGAGTGACTTGATAAGGTGTGATAAGAAAAATACTGTGAATGCTGCTGTTGAGTGCCATTCAACAGGAAGGCAGGCTCATAAGAATACTATGGAGTGTTCGTATCCACTTTATTCCCCAGATCTGGCATGGGCAACTTCAGGCTCTTCCCCAAAGGTAAACATTTTGTGTCAGCTCAGCACCTCAAGGCAGCCAGGACAGTGCAACCCAAGACACACAGAGTTATTTGAGAACCGCTTCAGAAAGTTGCAAGAACAATAGGATAAATATGCTTGAAGTGATGAAGAATATTTTGAGTATATTTAATGGCAATGTGTCCTTTACTGTAATAAACTTATAAAATTTAAACATACTATATTTTCTCATTATATAGTACTTCATATATTATGACTTAAAGCAACAACAAAAAATCTTGTTTCAGATGATGCATTTAGGCAAAATCAATAGAAAATATGTCAAAAAATTAATATTATAAGTCCTAAATGTTCCACAATGAGTCATAAGTCAAATCAAAATATATCATTTTGTAGTACAATATATAAAAATTCACAAAATCAGAGCATGAACTTCAGCTTTACCAAATATTTTACTAAGTAATATAAGCCTCAATAGAAGAAGACATTCTACTTATCAAGGTAATAGTAAATAAAAACCTGATTTTCTACCTTTTTCACTATCACAATCTGAGAAACACATTTAGGAGACTAGAATTCAGGATACTGTTGATACAAGAAAAGTAGATTTCTTTTTTTGTTTTTTGTTTTTGGTACCGGGGATTGAACTCGCAACCTCGCACCTATCAGGCAGGCACTTACGCCACGGAGCTAAATCCCCAGTGAAGAGTATATTTCTTAAGGAAAAACAGAATTTAGCTGTGTTAACTATTCCAGACTAACTATAACCTTGCATCAATAAATACTACTGGAGTGATATTTTTCTAAAAATGAGACCCATATTTATTTAATGCAAACTGCTCATATTTAATACACAGAGAATTTTAATTGCTTTACCATCAGTGCTTCGTGTAAAATATAAGCAATGATAGGCTCCCTCATTTTTTCTCCCCTCTTCAGAAAGCCTTTCACAAGGTCAGTCACTGCTCCTCCATTGCACAGCTAGAAGAGATTTCAAAATGGACATTAAAATGGATACAATACCTTCCACTCTTTCAGTAAAAGGCTTCCTACATTTTTAAATGTTGTAATTTTGTTTTAAATAATTACTCTGTCTTCTCTACAGCTTCATAAATGAAATGAACATATAAATTCATGTACAATTGACCACTGGAACAGTCTTCATATAAATTAATGTCTTTGAAGAGAATCTGGAGAAGCAGCAGGCTTGATTTTAAAAATTAAGAGTAAGAATTATGATTCTACAAATTATTCCTAAATTTTGCATTTAAAGTTTAGGAGTAAAGATCTGTGATAGTTCAATTAATAGTGCAATAGATTCTATGTGGTCAAAATACAGCTTCACACTTATGTGTGTTAATCTTAAAAAATGCCTCCTTTTTGGCACAACTTCAAAGTGCATTGAAGTAAGGGTTACAAATAATGTTTCAGAAAACTATTTAAACTATCATGTTTCCTATGCTTTTTGGCATCTTCCCTTCTTATCCACCAAAAGCATGGAGAATCTAAATAGACAATAAGAGGAATAAACATGATAGAGGAATTTTTCACATTTAGGTTCTTAAAAATTAGGTTTTGTTAAATCCCACAGAAAACTTTGAAAGGAGCCATGCTGTTTGTAAAACAGATTAACATTGCTATTGGAAGTAGACATAGAGGGGATAAAAATGGGTAGAGGGCTCTGGACCAAGAGACGGTCTGAGGATGCTTTGATTCCACAAGTCCTTGATTTCCTAAAGTCTGACCCTTTAACCTTTGCCTTCAGCCTTGCTGCTCCTCCCAGGGCCCCTGAGTGTGGTCTCCCCGCCCCTCATGATGATCTAGATCTCTGTCCCAAGTGCCTCTGGGTACCTACCAGTGCCTGGGAGGTTAAAGACACACAAAATTTCCTTGACCTTCTTCTAACTGAAGTCCAGGAAAAGAGCTGAGAGCAAGTATATTTCTAGTATCATTGTTTGAAATACTGAAGAAATTTTCTAAAAATCTTTTTCTGATATAGCAATTAAATTTTTCTGTGTGCCTGAATGCTGTTGGTGTATAATTAATAGCTAAGATGCACTGAGTACTGGTGGTACATTCCTAATCCTTTGACATGAAGTATCTCTACACCCCACTGTTACTCTCTGATGGCGGTTTTATCATCTCCAGGTTAAAGGTGGAGAAAATGTGCCACATTCATAATTGGTGGTTTTCTCCATTCAGAAAAAAATCTTCCTTTAGCTAACACAGGAAGATATGCAATCTGGATTTTCAATACCGGCATGCTGCTCTGTACAGGAAGGAGACAGCCTTTTAGATGGGAGAATGAAGCGGTGTTACTTCCCTGGTTGCTGAAGACAGTCAGTCTGCCTCCCTGGTGCACCAGTGTCAGCAGTTCACAAAATTACTTAGAACTGATGGAGAAGAAACTGAGTTGTCTAAAATTGTAAGCCACTTACTTAAAAGGGCCCAAAATTTAGAGCTAGTTTAAAAATTCCAAAAAAATCACAGAAGGGAGAAATACTTATTTTTTTAAGGTCCAAAGTGTAGCCTCTCTTTAGCTGCACCCTCTCCAGTTTACAAATGGGAGAGAAAAGTGAAAGTTGTCAGAATCAAAATGGAGTCACTCATGTCAGTTCTATAGAAACTCATTAACTAATTAATCCAGGAGGTTATAAAGCAAGGATTCATACCCACGTGACGGGGACCATCACAAAAGCCTCTGTCAGGCATGCACCACCATGCATGGCTTGGGGACTGTTTTATTACTGAGAATTCTTTTAATGGTCTTGATACAAGTCTCCTATCAGCCATGTGCTGTGTAAATGTTTCCTTCCAGTCTGTGATTTGTTCTTTTAAATATCTTCTAAAGAGCAGAAGTTGGAAATTTATCATTTAAAAATGTTTATGGAATGTGTTTTCCCTGTCATATCTAAGAAATCTTTGCTTAATCCAAGATCACAAAAACTTTTACAATTTCTTCAAGAAGTTTTATACTTTTTGGTTTCACATAAAAGTAAATTTGTGACCCATTCTGATTTAACTTTTTATGTGGTATGAGGATGGGTTATATTTAGATGTTCAACTACTTCTGCATACTCTTGTATTTGTCAAAAGTACCCAAGATACAAAAGATACATCTGAGTTGAGTTTAAAATCCACTGCCAACACTATGCATGCGTGAAGCTGTAATGCTAAGTAAAAACTGGTGATCTGAAAAGGCTAAATACAATATGATGCTAATTACATAATTAAAAATTTGTGTAAAAAATCAGAGACAATAAAAAGCATCAGTGGTTTCTAGGGTTTCAAGGAAATGGAAAAGTTGAGCAAAGATTTTTATGCCACTGAAATTAGTCTATATGATAATATAAGGGTGGACACAAGTCGTTACCCATTTGTCAGAATCCACAAAATGTACAATATTTAAAAAGAGAACCTGAATTTACACTGTAGACACTAGTTAATCATAATGTATCATTAGTGGCTCATATATTATAACAAATGTACCTGGCTAATCAAGATGTTAGTACTAGGAGAAATTAAGAAGTGGCGAAGGGGTTTATTGGAATGCTCTCTACTTTCTGTTTAATTTTTCAGGAAACCTAAAGCTGCTCAAAAGATAAGATCTATTCATTTTCTTAAAAAAAATTGCTAACAGCAAGAATAGAGAAAAAGGTCCTGAAAGACCTGAAATAATGAAGGAACATAAAAAAATTAATCCAAGTTCAGTACAAATAAAGAACCCTTACAGTATCTTCTCAGAAACTATTTATTCATAGTTGAATGTTACAGCCAATAAGATTTTTGCAGAGGTGAATTACTGACCCAGAAAATATTCTTGATATGATAAATATATAGTCGCTATAAAATTTCATAACACTACTCAGTGAAAATTTGATATTTAGAAAAATCATTTGCCAATGGCAAATAAATGAAAAAATGTTGGGGCCAGGGATATAGTTCAGTGGCACAAGCACCTGCCTGGCAAGTGTGAGGTTGTGAGTTTGATCCCAGGTACAAAATTTAAAAAAAAAAATTCAACATCATTGGTCATTTGAGAAATGCAAATTGAAACAACACTGAGATAACATCTCACGCCAGAAAGAATGGCTACTATCAAGAAATCAACCAATAAAAAATACTGGAGGGGCTATAGGGAAAAAGGAACCTGCCACCGTTAGTGGGACTGCAGACTGGTGCAATCACTGTGGATACCAACGTAGAGATTCCTTAAAAAATTAGGATTGGAGGTCCCACTCGACCCAGCCATTCCACTTCTGAGAACTTTCCCAGGAGAATTAAAAAACATTATACCACAATGATATGTGTATATCCATGTTTATAGCAGCACAATTTGTAATAGCTGA
Source organism: Dasyprocta punctata (assembly GCA_004363535.1). Lineage (NCBI taxonomy): Eukaryota > Metazoa > Chordata > Mammalia > Rodentia > Dasyproctidae > Dasyprocta > Dasyprocta punctata. The sequence goes on from RJWM01001143.1 coordinate 90,162, forward strand.
ATCTTGGACACAACCCAAATGCCCATCAACTGAAGAATGGATAAAAAAGATGTGGTATTTTTATACAATGGAGTACTACTCAGGTATAAAAAAGGATAAATTTGAGGTTTTTATAGGTAAATGGGTGCAACTAGTGACCATACTCATAAGGGAAATAAGTCAAACACACGTGCAAAAATCATATTGTCTCCCTAGTGTAAAAAACTAAAAGAGTAAATAACACCCAAATGTATAATAGATATTGTGAAAGTGAAGCGGGAAGAAACTTCTCAGAAGGAAAGAACAATTGGAATGGGGGAAAGGAGAAAAGAGAAGGGATAAGAATACATATATCCCTTTTGCTTCCAGACTGCCGCCATCACGGGTCACACGCGTGCTCCCGTGAAGGGCCTGCCCCAGTAGGCTCTGCCTTACCACCGCAGTGTCCCCTCCTGGCCGAAGCTGATGTCTGACGACTGAAGGAGCAGATTTACAAGCAGGGCAAGGAGGGCCCGACTGGAGCCTCACAAATCAGTGTGATCCTAAGACTCTCATGGTGTTGCACAAGCACGTTTTGTGACGGGTAATAAAATCCTGAGAATCCTTAAGTCTAAAGGACTCGCTCCTGCGTTCCCTGAGGATCTGCACCACTTCATTAAGAAAACAGTTGCCATTCGAAAGCATCTTGAGAGGAAGAGAAAGGATAAGGAGGCCAAGTTCCCTCTGATCTTCATCAAGAGCCGCATTCACAGATTGGCTCGATATCATAAAACCAAGCGGGTCCTCCCCGCAACTGGAAATGTGAGTCATCTGCAGCCTCTGCCCTGGTGGCATAAATTTATTTATGTACTCAAGCAATAAAATCATGATTTAACTAAAATAAATAAATAAATAAATAAATAAGTATGCGTGTGTGTATGATCGAATAACTATTATACTAATCTCTATTAGTTCATCAAAAAGAATGGTTTGTGCTTACACTGTTTGATCAATTTCTCATGCTATTTATTATCTTGTAATCCGAAAAACTACTTTTAAGATAACAATGCACAATGTATTAAACATTGTTGATCTCCTATTACCTCATTTTGAAATTCTGTACTTTTTTTTTTACAAAATAAAAAATAGAAAAATCATGATTTGTTTCCTTCACATTGAACAAATATTTATTAACTTGTTAGTATATGCAGAGCACTAAGATAGGTGTTAAAGTAAATCAACGATGACAAGGACGGCTTCCACTTCTAAGGAGGATACAAATACAGTTAAAACTGTGGCTTCTGATCAGAAGAGATTTTGCTCTCAAGGACACTTCACTGTCTGGATTGGAGAGCTGCGGCTGGCATCTGAAGCCAGGGACACTGGCAAACCCCGAACATGAGCCAGAGCCTCCCACACCAAGAGATCATTCGGGCCAACATGGCAACAGTGTAAAGTCCAAAACTCCAAGTAGAGGGATAAGGAACAATTATCTAGATTACATGCTAGGTCTTGAATCATGGTTATGTGTGCTAAGTACTGTAGAACTTCACAGAGAGATTGCTAATATTGAGTTGGATAGAAAAATAGAAAAGATTTTAAAGAGCAGAAGGGATCTGTTGTCATGTAGGTTGATGCTATAGTTTTCTCCAGGTTTTTTCAGCACATCTACTTTGGTTTGATGTCTTCTGGGGTACAGAACTATATTTTGGCAGTGAGAGGGTAGATGATTTAGTTTTACCAATTTTGTTCTTTATATTCATTGGTCTTTTTTTTTTTTTTTTTTGGTAACATTCAGAAGAAAGGTTTTTCTCCACACAGACAATATTTTGTGACCACTACAAGATGATAGGTAAGTCATTTCCAGTGACTTAAGCTCAGTAAATTTTTATAAACAAGTATGTATGTTAGAGCCCAAATAGAAAGCATTTTAATAGTTAAAAAAGGAAAAAAGTTATTTATTCTAGTAACCAGGAACACTGGTAATAGTGAATGAACCATTGAGTTCGTTTGTGGACAGGAGTGGGAAACTCACAACTGATTGTATGCTAAAATGCAGTTTTTAGTAATGGTGAAATGTGAGTTGCTCTCATCACAAAGATTAATTACAGTCACAGTAGAATGTGAAGCAAAAGATGAATACTAAGTCTCTAAGAAGTCTGTGTAAAGTCAGTAATGAAGGAAAAAGAAAAAAAATGATCTCATAATTTGCTTTTATAAATCTAAGTAAACAAAATGAGAAAAATATAGTCACAAATTCCCATGGAGTAAAGTAGTAGACAAGAGGCTATAATAATAGTCTGCATGGACCAAAAATACAAATCATTATTATCTTCTTGCCAAGAACCTACACACAGAAACCTATCTGAAAACATAAAAATAGTAAGCAAATAAACAATCTCGCTCTATGAAATTTAAATTTTGTTCCCTGAATTTAACATGATCAATTCATTTAAAAAGCTGAATTACTGAAGCAGTTCAATTAAGATAGTAATTCCTACACATGATCTATTGTTACCTTATATACTAACTGACATTAGCTAGGCGTATTTCTTACAAACAATAAAGTACAATGTTAGGAGTTACACAAAAGGAATCACTTGCTTTTTCAGATGAAAGGCACTTTGAAAACAACCTTAAAAGTTATCTGAGTAACATAATATGAGAGGAACAGAATAAATTATGAAAGTCAGATATTCAAATTTTATTTATCAATAATACAATATATTGGAAAAATTAGACACCTTGACACCTTTCTTGTATGATTTCTACTATACTGTTTATTACACACGTTATGAAAAATAACTCACATTTAGGAACCGAGGTTTGGGAGCAAAAATAATTTATATAAAATTCCAGAAAAAGTAACACAGAAATCAGAGAAAGAGCCTTCAGCTATGTCCCCCATAAAACACTGAATCTCCTGTATGTTACCCTGGCCAGAAGCCTGGTCCTTCACCTGGCAGCAGTGGTGAGATGGAGAACATGAAAGGGAAAAGAAACCAGGTATAGTAATGTGTACGTCCAGTCCTAGCTATCTGGGAGGCTGAGGCAGGAAGATCATATGAGTCCAGTTTGAGCCCAGCCTGGTCGACAGAGCGAGATCCTCACTCACACACACACACACACCCCACAAAACTTTTGTGTGTCTATTACATAAAGAACAATCAGTAAAGCTTTTAAACTTCTTATATTTATGGCTCAATAAGTTATGAAGAATCAATGCAAATCTAGATTCTTTCCCTTCAAAGTCTCAAATTCCCATTTTGCATTGCTTGAGATACACAAATTTCATTATTTTATTCATTCATTTTATTAAGTTATATTAAGAAAAAGATATCCTCCAGATTATTTTAATAAGACACTAGAAAATCACAAATAGCAAAATTTTAGAAATCAAATATTTTCCTGTAATTTTATTTTTGAATACCTATTAGCTCATCTGGTGCACTATGGTTGTGCATACTACATATTAGGGGAAATCACTAGGTGAAGCGTTAGGGGAACCCTGATGGATGTAATCCAGGTTCTTCATAATTCTCTCCTTTGGGACTCTGTCCAGCCCTGTGGTCACTGCAGGGATTTTACTTCTCTAGCGCCTAAGCAGCAACAGTGGCTTAATTTTCAGAATAGAAAAGGGTTTTCTGAATGAAACTTCAAGAAACATAGTGAAATGAAAAACAAATGGAGGAGGGGATACAGCAAATGTGGAAATGACTGAGCTGACATAAGTACAAAATCAATACACGAAAGATTACTTTCTGCCTAAAAATCTTCCTAAAGATCATCCATATCTGATCACACCAGGAACACCCTAATTGCTCATTGAGAACTAAAATCTCAAATAGTCTTGCATGACATTTACTTTTTTTCCAACTAGCATAAAATGCTATAAATGCTTATATATATAAAGAAAAGTAACAGAGTAACCTTGAAACTTAAGTATGAATTTGTTCTTAATGAATATGAATGATTAAATTTTATAAAGGGAAATATATTCTTTAATTAGGCAATAGATCATAAAAGGTGAAAATAACTTTTTGCTTCCCTTTAAAAATAACAGCATCCAAGTGACTGAATTATGTCATATTTAGCTTATGCAATTTATAAATCACCAAGATAAAGTGAAAGGGAATTTATATTAGGAGACCAAAAAAAAAAAAAAAAAACCTTAAAGTATGGATTTACAATACAATGCTAAAATATACCTTTAATATGTTTTAATCTAACAAAATTGAAGTACAATTTTCCTTAAGCAGAGGTACACTAATTAAATAATGGCATTGCTGAAAATAAATTCTCTACTCTAGCAGTACAGACATGTAAAAAAATCAAAAGTAAAAAAATAACTAAAGTCAATAGGGATGTCCCATAAGCAAATTATTGTGACTAACTTCCAACAACAGCCTTTATAAGTTCTCTGAAAATATTCTGTCTTTACTGTGTAGGAGAGGATATGAGATTTTTACTTAAATTTCTGGAAAGGCACTGCTAATTTCTTCAGTCAGAAATTGTTACTTTTGCTGTTTTGCAATTGCATTTTGTTTATTCTAAGAATGTTCTGAGGTCTTTTGCTGGGTCTGACCAAGTCCTGTAGGAGGGCACAAAAGCAGAAACTCTCATTTTCTAACAGTTGTTCTAGATTTTACTTGGCTCATTTTATAAAAGTGCGACCACCATTTGAGCCTGAGTCTTGTTGTAGACACTACTCTTCAGTCAATACCTGGAAGAGAAACTTCTAGGTTATATGGTAGGTATACAAGGGCTTGATCTAAAAAAAATAAAGTGTGTCTAAATAAAAAATAAATTATTACAGCAAAAGGTACATTACCATTAATCTCCCTCAAAATACTCTACTTCATTTCAAACTCATCCCATTGTTCTTGACAATTTCTGAAGCAGTTCTGGAATTCATTTCATGCCTTTATAATGTATCATCAAAAATACAGTGAATGGTTCTACCGAGTGCCACACAATAGAAAGGCAGGCTCATAAACACACTGTGGTGTGTCCTCTTCCCTTACTGCCCTGACCGTGAAAGGTAAAGGTTTTGAATTAACTCAGGACATCAAGGCAGCCAAGGCTGTACAACTAAAGAGAGGATAGAGAACTTCCAGAATTACCTCAGAAAGTGGCAAGAATGATTGCATAAGTATGTTCAAATCAGGGGAAGTATTATCAAGGGGATTAGTAGCAACATGTCTTTTACTATAGCAAAATGTTTATTTAAACATCCACTGTGTTTTGTGATTACACTTTGTGTTAGACACTGTTGTACACTTCCGAAGTAATTGCACCATTTTACCTGCCATAAGCAATGTTTAAGAGTTCAATGTGTTCTCACTAATCCTTAGCATTATCAGCTTTTTAACCTTTAGCCATTTTAATAGGTGTGCAATAATGTCTCATGGAGTTTCAATATAAATTTTCCCAGAGATTAAAGACAGTGAACATACTTTTATAAATTCTTTTGTATTCATATATTTTGCTCAGTTGTTTTAAAACTGGGGAGTGAACTTTTTGTTAGATAACTTTTCTATTATACCTAATGTGCTAAAACACGACTGTAGAGTTTTGTAAACACAGTATTTTTCATGATTTTTTTCACTTTTACTTTGAGTTTATTAATGCAAACATGATTCAGTAAATGTTGATGGTTTTTCGTTAATGTTTTAACAAACTTACATTCTTAAAAAAAACTCTAGTCGTGATGCAGTAACATTTTTATATGTTAGTGGGTATAAACTGCTAATATTTTCTCAAGACTTTTGTATGTGTGTTCGCATGGAATGTGAGACAGAAGTTTTCGTGTACTGTCTATACTGTCTTTTGTCAGTATTTGCCTCTAAAAATGATTCAAAAAAAACTATTTCTTTCTTAGTATCTCACAAGCTTCTCACTTCCAAAGTGGTAGGATAAAGAATTCATGGATCTACTGTCCAGTGAAATAACCATAATCGGTGAAAAACAGCTGATTTTTAGTTCTGCATGGGCTTTTTAGTGTTCATGAAATTTAGAAAAATATCATTTATTTAAAATATTGTATCCTCTGCTCATCCTATCATTCTTAAGACTGCAATTACACCTATGTTGAAATGTGAGGTAATTTATCATAGGTCACAAAGGCATTTCTCCCCAGGTATTTTTTCCATTTTTTATAACTATGTTTCAATCTGGATAACTTGATGTTCTTCAAACCCACTGATCTTTCCACATCTGTCATTAAACTCAATTATTAGGACCTTTTTCATAGATATTGTATTTTTTCAGTTCCAGAAGTTCAATTCTGTATTTTTTATGGTTTCCACCTCTTTCATCATTGTGTTAATGTTTTTCTTTAAACCCTTGAACATTTTGTAACTGATAATTCCAATGTCTCTGTTATTTCTAGGTTTGGTTCTATAGCATTTTTCTTCTGATACTAGGTCAGATGTTCTTGTGTTATTATGTTTAGTAATTTAATATTGGAGCTGGATATTATTAATGACACATTATGGAACATGGATTTTGCTGCCTTCCATTAGTATATATTGATTTTATTCTAGCAGACAGTTAATTTGTGAACTAGTTTTGAAAACGGAGGTACCTACCTAAAGTGCAACATGATTTCTTGCACTATGCAGCTGGATGTAGTTTGGTAACTGTATGCTATCATGTAACCACTAACTCAAAATAGTTGGCAGCATCATACATTGGCAGTGTCAGCAACAAAAAGTTCTTTGATAACACAACCTTTCTTTAAGGCTAGTTTATCCCTTTCTCTAATGTGTAACCTTTCTGGGGGTCTCTACTAAATATCTTAAGTACTCAAGGAGGTTTCCCCAGTTTGCTTGGTCATAATTCAGGCATCACAGTCCTGCATAAAGTTCAGTAGCTGTACAGATGGTAGCCTACAGGAATTTTTCCTTGGATAATTTTTGTTTGCCCAATGCATGAAATCTCACTGTATATATATCCAGTTTGATTTTTAATCAAAGGCTTTTATGTCTTTAAATTATATAGGTAACCTTTATGTAGATTTCTGGAGCTTTTTGTCTGCATAGCTCCCTCTTCTCTGGAAATTCTAGCCAGCCGAGCCTTCCTCAACTTCCCAGTTCAGCGAGGCTGCTTTGGCCTCCTTGGGATGCCCTCCCACTGTGGCCTGGAAGCTGTCTCTATGAAGATGAGCTGCTTGTAGTGTTTGCCTCATTTGTTGCCTTTTCTTAGTGAAACAGCCTAAGCTCTTTCCTGGTGTTTCTTGGAAAGTGTGTTTCTGTAGTTTCCTGGCTGATCATGGTACAATAGTGTGTCAGTACTGCACTGTCATGTCTGGAAACAAGCCCCAGGTAACTTTTACACATGCTGAAATGTCAGATTCTCTGACAGTGTTTTACAAATCATTCTCTCTCTCTCTCTGACTCTGTCTCTGTCTCTTTCTGTCTGTCTCTCTGTTTCCCTCTCTGTGTGTGTTTTAATATAGTTTCTATGACCCCATTTTTGGAGTTTTTGCTTCTATAGGTATAAGGTGATATGAACCTTTCACCAAAGCAGCCAAGAAAACACTTAAAAAATAAAGGTAGTATAACTCCCCTTTCTGTTTTTAGGTGGCAGATTAAAATGATGGGCTTTCTTTGATCACTGTTCATAAAAGCCCTTTTCTTTTATTCGCTACATTTATATTCCTCATAGCACTAATAAAATATAGTTAATTTGCTTTCATTTTAAATTATTTTCCCACCACTAGACAATAAGCTCTATGACAAAAGAGTTCATCTTTTTCTTTACTAAGAGCCCAGGATCTACCAAAATGGCTAGCCCAAAGGAAGAGATTATTATTTATGGAATAAGTAAATGCCTGGATAAACTTAGGTTCTGAAAAACCTGCACACACACACACACACACAAACACACACATGCATACACACAAACAGGACATCTTTTCCCAGGGTGTGGAAGGTACTTACTCAAATTGTAACATGTTTAACCTATTTATTATTATTATTATTATTGTTTTTATTTTTTTGGTACCACGAATTGAACTCAGGACCTTGTGCTTGCCAGGCAGGCGCTCTGCTGCTGAGCTATATCCCTGGCCTCTCATGTTTGACTTAATTTCAATAAAATATAGATTGCAACAAAATACTGATAAAACATTAATGACAGGGCTGGGGATTTAGCTCAGCACCATAAGTGCCTGCCTGGCAAGCACGAGGTTGTGAGTTGGATCCCCAGTCCGCCCAAAAAATAAAAATTAATGACAGCTGGCATCATCACCCAATGGCTATTTTCTAATGTGCATTTTTGTGGTGTATAAAATTGTGACATTACTTTCCTAATGCATAAACTAGAAGCAGTGTGTCAAAGATGCTATGACATACAATGCAATTAAATCATTTAACTACGTATTCTGTAGTGTGTACCATCACAGAACCACTAACTCCAAATATGTAACAGTTCCTTCACCCTAAAACATTTAAAAATTCTTGGCACCATCACACACTGGTAGTGTTATCATCAAAAAAGTGTGTAATAAGATAAAGAAACTTAGAAGAAATATTTTAATGTGTAAAATAAAAATGAATTACTGTTATGGTTATGGTCCTGTGGCCCCGCCACCTCTCATGTAATCATGGCATGGACACGGCTGAGTCTAGCATTCGTAATTAGTTTGTTGCTTAGCGCTGGGATTGGCGATGTGAGTGCTGCCCAGGGACAGAACCAACATACAGTGTAAGGGTGGGAGGAAGGCATGTCCTCTCTCTCTTGCCGGTTCACCTTGTGCTTTGTGGCTGCCATGAATGGCTGCCCGCGCCATGCCATGCTGCCTTGGAGTCAACTGAGTATGCACTGAAACCCCTGAGAACTGTAAGAAATAAACCTTTCCTTCCCTAATTTTGGGCATCAGGTATTCTGTCTCAGCAATGAGAAAATAGTAACCAAGACAATTACTTTATCAAATAATAAGACATCTTTTGTCACCCCCTATTTTCTTTTTCTTTTTTTTTTACGGCACCGGGGATCGAACTCACAACCTCACGCCTGCCAGACAGGCGCTTAAGTCAGTGAGCCAAACTCCCAGTCCTAGTTTTTTGAGGCAGGGTCGCACTATGTAGCTCAGGCCAGCCTTGCACTCGCGTTGTAGCCCAAGCGGGCCTTGAACTCACAATGCTCCACCTATCTCAGCCTCCCAAGTGCTGGGATTAAAGGCGTGTAATACAATAAACTTGTACTTCTGTTCAGAGAACAAAGATACACGAGACAGACAGACACACACACATATATACACACACAAACGTAATTTATATATTTAGTTAAAGAGCATAAAGAAGTACATTTGAACTGTTTTTCCATCTTGTCCTTTAAACAAAATCTAAAATGAAATTACTCTAGGTAACTGGCCATCTTGTCTGTTGCAAGCACACCAAATAACAGCCTTTTCTGTGAGAGCTGGAAATGGGTGACCCGCTCTTGCAATGTGAAAGGAGTTGTACTGTCTGTCTCCTCCTCCACTGTGATTGCGAACTGCCAAAGTGAGGCAGAAACAATGCTGCCCTACCGACAGCACAGAAGCCCAGCTTCCCACCCCTCCCACATCCCCTGGCCCTTCACACGCAGACAGAACAGCGATGCTTTTTTTGTCCCCTTCTGTGTCAGCATCACTAAAGGGTTAACAGCTGAAAACGACCTCATTCTAACTCTTCATCTCTCTCACCCCACATTTCCTGTCCTCATAACAGGCCTTACTTACTAGACATAAGTATAAAACACAATAACCAATAATGCATGGCATACAAAAAGTAGTATTTATGCCCATGGAAACCACTTTGATGGCCTAAAATGTGCATTTGAGAGGCTGCATGACTATTTACTGATTCTGTGCTTTTCAAACACCACCTATAATTGTCAGACTTTGATCTCCTGAAAGGGATATAATTTCAAGAGAAAAAAATGCTATAATTGAAAAGCAATTAGAGAAAGCAATGTTACTATTAAGAACGAACAAATCAGGGCCAATTCAGTTGAATAACAGAATGCATTCTGCAGCACCACCATGAAAGGAGCAATTTGAGCTAAGATTGGATTATGAGGGAAAAGGCCCTTTAACAGAATGATGTCCCAACTGTGAATTTTGGGCATTATGTTTGAAGGCACACTAAGCAAGCAGCTCCTGAGAGAGAAGTCGGGATTTCCCTGCATAGTTAAAATGTGGTTGTTGATCCAACCAAGAAAGGAAAAATTACAGTTAAATATCAGTTATTCCCTTTCTCTTCATCAGCAACGAAGGATTAATATGAGAAAGTTCTGGATAATTGGACTATTTTTGGTTTGGTTTCCTGGTTCAGTGATACACACACACAACCCTGGCCAATCGCAGTTTCCCAGCCTCTCCTCTCCACAATCCTCACACTGATCCCCCACAGTGGGCAGTAGGAATGAAAGGAAGCACAAAGTGAAAAGTGGTACCTGTATCTTCCTGAACAGGCTGATTAAGAACATGGTGGCAACAGGGGGAAAGGGATGTAAGTGTGGTATCTCAAAATGAAGCATAAGTTTAAAAAATAACATTGGTTCTCCCTTTATGCCTATGTCATTAGGAAAATCTAAAATATTACATGACAAAAAAATCCCCATAGATATTTTGTAAAACCCAAGTCAGCAAACACAGCAGAAAACTTTCTTCCCTTTCTCTTATTATGTAGTTTGGTTCAAATGTGTCACTGGAATTTCAGAGGACCAGAGCGAGTGCTCTTTAACTAAACCTGGGCAACATTTAATCTGTAACTGAACACATAGAGAATTAAGCAGGAAATAATTCCTCAAGAGACTCTTGTATATTATTCATGCTTAAACAATTATAGAACAATAAAGGGAAAATATAGGAAAGAGAAAAATCACATCAAATGTGAAAAATTTAAAAATCATGACTAAAAATAGACTGCCCAGCCAGACCTGGGAAAATATTATTCCTAGGATTTGAATTCTGGATTGAAGTATATGTGAAATGACCTGTCTTGCTAAAAAGTTATCATGCTGGAGTTTGCATAGGCTGATACAGTCTTCACCAACTGCCAGACTCACAGAAAGGGCTGGTACGCACTGCTCAGATACACCCGACCCACACACTTTATTTATGTACACTCACACTGGAAGTCTATCTTTGATAGTGTGACTCTCTGGGTAACATCACCCCCTTTTGGGCCACTTTTTGGATATACACATGCAAAATAATTTATTTGGGATTTCTTATGATAAGAGGTGTAATTAGCAGTTATTTTGTAGCACAAAGTATTGATGCTATAAGCCAATTTTCAGGAAGTGCCTTTAATGCAGCACCTGCACCATTCATGTTTATAAATCCGGTGATTGTACATCTAGTCACTTATGTGTACATGAAACTACTCTAATTTGCATATGCAAATCAATAATCTTGTACACATTTGTCATGTGTCATCTTCTGGCTTTTATTATGCTCCCCTCCCCCATTTTGTAAGTTCATAGAGATGAGATTTCTGAAATACCATTTTACTACACTTCATTTGTTATTTTTCTCAAGTCATTTAAGGATACTTCTAATATCTCCACCTGATAATAACACATAGGGAAAATTCAAAAAATCTATTAGATTTCTGCTGATTCAATTATGTTACCACTTTACTTGCAGTAATTTTTCCAAAACTATTTTAATCAATATTTTCTCCTCTCTTAAAAAACAAAATAACCCCTTCCCCAATACAGAAAACAACAACAAATACTTAACTATAATTAGGAGTCTCCAACTCTCACCTAGTAACCAAGTGCTAACACTGAGAAACACCAATGTAATTAGAAGAGGGATTTGATAGGCTAAAAAACAATGATTAATTTCATTCAATAGTTTTTAATCTCTGGACAAAGATTTATACCTTGTTCCTTATCCACTTAGGCCCACATTAGTCAAAGTACCTGTATCTCTATTTAAATGCTAATATTCTCATTTTACTCTACATGGTAGAAAAATTTTGAATGCATTATTGAAAATGTTTTGAAAGATATACAAAATTGTATTCGGGACTACATTAAAAATGTGCATTACATCAAATGTATAAAATCAACAAAGAAAATCTTTAAGTTTCTACATTGATTTAAGGAAAAATGGGTTAAGGGGATAATTTGTATTCTATTACTTGGCCAATTAAATTTTGGTGAGTTTTTTAAAAACGCTTATCTTTGCTTACTATGGGATTTAACTGAAAATATAAAACTATCTTAAACTAAAAAATTATGAAGTCATTTTGAAATCTGTTGTGCTTTTGATCTCAAACGCTCCCCACAAAGTCTCTGTGTTCAGAGGTGGGCTTTTGGAAGCTGACTGTATTATGGTGGCAACATGCTCGTGAGTGGACTAAATCACTAAGGAGGTGTTACCCGAACACGCTGTGAAAAGACGGGGCGCTGCTGGAGGAGGCAGGTCAGTGGAGTGTGCCTCTGAGGATGTCTCTCTCTCTAGCTTTTCTCCCTCTCTCTTCCTGTCTTTCAATGCTTGAGCAGCTTTCTTCTGCGCTGCCTTTCCACCATGCCATTTCCCTTGGAGCCAGCTAACTATGTGCTGCACCCTCTGAGACCACGAGGAGTCAAAACAAACCTCTTCTGAACTTAGAGAAGTTATGGGTGTCAGGCATGTTGTCCAAGTGACTCATAAAAAATCATAGACTTTCAAACTTAAAAGGGCATGAATGGTTATTTTTGAACTTTTTTAAACTTTGAAAATAATATACAGTTTCAGATAATGAAAATGTTTTTGAAAATATTATTTTACACTTTGGAAGTTTCTCCATTAATGTAAGTTGCAGATGAAACAAATTTATTTTTTTCTCACTCATGAATCTCCATTAAAATGCTAGAAAATGAATGAAAAGTATAAACCACACACAAAAAAAGGACAGAAAAAAAGAGCAATAGAGAAGAGATGTCAATAAAGTTTTACAGTACGGAAGCAGATGGGCACATGGGAAGTGATCTAGCGAAGAACCTGAGGAGGTGCGCTGTGGATAGACTGAGCAGGTGACCCAAGGCAGAACTGCAAAGTGGTGCAGGTCAAGGTGCAGATGGTAAGGGGCAGAAAGCAAAGGATAATCTCTAATCCCAAATCTCTAATCCAAAGACTCCATATCTTCTTCTCTATTCCACATATGGGATATCCACATCCTGACCCTGCCAGGTAAGTGACTGGAGGTTCTGTCCCCTATGGAAATCGAACTGGAAAGACTCAAGATTTGGCGATGACAGCAGAGTGAGTAACAGGAACAAGGCACATACTGTCACACGAAGTGCAACACAGACAAGTAAATTCTGAAAGAGACCAATGAATCCAGGATATAATGGACTGCACCCAGATGAGAAATAAGAGATATCGGAGGTCAGATGCATGAAGACCTATAGACTGAAACAGGTGAACACAGGATTCCAGAAGTACAACCGACAACCCTGTCAAAATTAAGAACACAGATTATTAAGTGAGAGAGTAGCGGCTAAGCTGTACTTTTCTAGGTACTGCAATCACAACATGTCAAAGTACACCACCTTCAGAAGAAGGTGGCACTGTCAACTTGATCTACATTTTTACTGCTTTATATTGGGCCCTTTCATTCTACCTGCTTTTTCATGGTTGTTTTTGAGATGGGGTCTCACTGTGTTACCTAGAATGGTCTTAAACCCAGGCTCAAGTGATCCTTCTTGTCTCATCCTTTTGCATAGCTGGATCTACAGGTATTCATCATCACACTTAGCTTCTTCTTAAAATTATATTTTAACCAATACATAAAAACTGAACATATTAATGTGGTAACGTGATGTTTCAAAACATGTATACATTATATAATGTTTAAATCAGTGTAAACATAGCTATCTTCTGAAACTTAACATTTCTTTACAGTGAAACACTCAAAAATCCTTTCTTCTACAATTTTGAGATGCACAGTACATAACTATTATCTATAACCAATAGATACTGTACAAAGGCATGAAGAACAACTTATTTCTATCTGTAACTGGGTACGTACTGATCAATCTTTCTCCGTTCATACATCTATCCCTCCACTTCCCTACTCCCGCAGCCTCAGGTAATCACCCCTCTTCTCTCAACTTCTATAGGATTGACTTTTTATATTCCACACATGAGTGATGTCATGCAGTACTTGTCTTTCTCTGCCCTGGTTATTCCTTCTAACACAATGATCTCCAGTTCCACCACTGTTAATACTACTTGTCATTTATTAACCAAGTAAGTTATCTTCATTGAAAAAAACAAAAATGATGAGGTTGTAATCAAATTATATTAGGTGAAAAAATAGAATAATTTCATGAGTAATACCATCAAGCATTTTAACTATACAAAAATGAGGTAAATGTTAAATGTTAAGAATGGTTTTTTCCTAGTTTCAAGTATTTTCTACAACAATTTATTTGTAGAATCACTTTAAAACTATAGTAGAAAAATCGACAGTAGGAAAATGATGAAACTTACATATGATTATTGCATTTGTTATGGTCTGAATCTGTACCCTCCAAAATTCTGGTTTTGAAACTTAATGGCCAATGAGAAAGCATTAAGGGGTGGGGCCTATAAAAGATGATTGACCATGAAGAGTGAATAAGATTAAAGGCCTCACACAGTATGAGGCCCTCTTGCCTTTCTGCCTTCTACCATGTGAGCCTCCAGCTCCATCTTGGGAGCACAGAGCACCTCTCACCAGACAACTGAATCTGCTTGGTTTCTTGAACATGCAAGAAAGTGAATTCTCCTAAGACTGGCAGTCACCTTATTGGGGAACCTAGTACTCCTCTTTTAGAGAAGACTGGAAAACACAAGAAAACTTACTCTCAAGATGTGAAAAGGCAGACTCCATAGCTTCCCTTTGATAACTTATTCAATATCAACACTACTCTTAGTAAATTTTTTTCCTCATAAATATAAATACCTTACTCTGTAGTTTAAGTCATTAATAGTCAATAAGGACAGTAAAAGAAAATTGCAGCTATTTTTATCTACTGAAGTCTCACTTAACATTAATTTTCTCTTATATCCTGGCACCTGGGCCAGAGCCTCAGTCACATATTAACTGAACAAAATATAAATGAATAATTAAATGACAAAATCTATCTGGTAACTTTTTTTTCTTGCAGGAAAAATAATCTGTTTCTTCATTTCTTTTCCATTGTGGACTCATGTCCTTTTAATCATTAACAGTCTCTGTAGATTTTAAATTTCCTGGTGTACATATTAAGATGATAAGGTCCTAACAAGATATAACATTCTACTGAGGAGAAGTGTTTTATGGTGTTGGTGTTATAAAAACATTAAGTCACTCCAAGATCACACATCAAATTTTTACTCATGAAAGTAATGCTGAAACACTTACCTCAAGAACCAGCCACAGTTTATCTCCATTAATTTTATCCTTCTTAAAATAAATTCCATAAAATTTAACTACATTAGGGTGCTCAGAAAGTGATTTTAGAATGTTGTACTCTGCTTCGATTTCTTCATCGATATCCTAGTTTCAGAAAAATCATAAAACTGTGAGAAAAAATATTAACAATGCCAAATAAACATATTAAACTATCAAACATAGCATTTAATTATGTTAAAGCACAATCATAAGTTTTTACATTGTTTAATACTGTGCACTGAAACTTCTCTCTACATTATGGAGAGAGATCAAATGCATCCCAAGTTATATTAATTGAATTTTAGAAGGAAAAAACAAAAGCCTATTTTTAAATGCAACTGAATTTTGCTTCCATTTGTATGCAGGTGCTGCTTTTGTTGTATTAGTAACTTGGTTACAAGGACAAAACATTGACTTCAAATAAAAACATTCTGGACTAGAAAGCTGGTTTACTTTTTCCTTTGGAATACTAGATATTCAGAAGCTATAAAAACCAGCCATACAAGCAATACATTCCTTCTCTTCAAAAAAAGTTAAAGAAGATGGAATATAACCTTTAGGTAACTAACACCCATTCACCGAAGTAGAACAGGTTGCCTCAGTGTGTGTGGGTGGGCGTGCGCGGCTCACAGACCTCCGCAGCATCTGTGGCTAGTGAATGGCTACGATAAGGGCCCACGACGCTGACACCCTCACTGCACACTGTCCCTTCTTTCCCTCCTGCCATGCGTCCATGAATGCAGGAGTCTCGGGATTGGAGGAGCTGCTCTCAATACAGACTGGGGGAGTGCGTGATTACTGAGCTCACTCTGACTCCCTCATGCGCTAGGGAGAACCAAGGCTCTCCCAGCAGCCTGAACACAGGCCCACACTGCCAGTCCTCAGTCACAGAAAACGGGGCTGCAAGTGTAGCTCAGTGGTTGGTGCTTGCCTTGCAGGACAAGGTCTTGACTTCAATGCCCCCCGCCCCCACCCCACAAGACAAAGTCAGTCCCAGAAAATAGAACTTTCAGTCCCCTCATTGTAGAAGGCTTGGTGTTTTCCTCTGTCACAACTTCCCGTGAAAGTGCGGGGAGCACGACTGGGGCCTCACTTAAAGCAGAAACTTCAGGACTGAACAGGCAAGTCAATTCTTCACAACGAGAAAACTCATACTCTTATAAAACACCATAATTTCAGCGTTGGAAACGATTATGTAAATCTGAAAATTAATTTTTCGTTTCTGAAGGAAATTGAGCTTTAAAAAAAACCTCACTTCAGCTTAAGAGAAATTCTAGCAGAAGCTTAAGTAAACATGGGAACAAAAGGAAATCTGGGTAAGATGACATTTATGATTACTTCTATGTGTTTATATTTTTACAATTTTTTAAAATTCCCAAGTAAGCCGGGCGTGGTGGCGCACGCCTTTAATCCCAGCACTCGGGAGGCTGAGGTAGGCGGAGCGTTGTGAGTTCGAGGCCGGCTTGGGCTACAACGCGAGCGCAAGGCCGGCCTGAGCTACACAGTGCGACCCTGCCTCAAAAAGCCAGGGCCGGGAGTTTGGCTCAGCGGCTTACGCGCCTGTCAGGCAGGCGCGAGGTTGTGAGCTCGATCCCCGGTGCCACAAAAAAAAAAAAAAAAAAAAAAAAAAAAAAAAAAAAATTCCCAAGTAATATCGAATGAAGTACTGCGCTACTGAGACCTGCATTTATTTCTGTGATTATGCATATATACATTTTAAGTGTCTTTATTATATATGTAAAGCACATAAACTGTGTCTTTATTTTATATGTAAAGCACATAAACTAAGAAAATCAAACAAGTAGACTTTAACATTTTTTTCAAATTGTAACTTGTTTTAGAAAGACACTGTAATAAATGACTCAATATAAGATGCTTACAAAGTTTCAAACTGTTCAATACAGATAAAAATAAAGTTAATTAGGGAGAAAACAGTGGCTTACGTGAACTGGATCCAGAATTTTGACTGCTGCTTTTTGGCCATTTTTCTTATTCAGTACTTTAAAAACTTTCCCGTAAGTTCCTTTGCCAATTGTTTCTGTTATTTCCCATGTATCAGAAGGATCAGGAAAATGATAAAAATTGATTGTTTTTCCAGTTAATGGGAACATCTCAAAGGTTTAAATCACTGGAGAGAAAAAGTACAGTTTTATCTACATTTGATTAGGGATATTAAATGGCACACATAACTCATGGGAAATTATCTAATATTTTTATTGACATAATAGAAAATATACAACAGTAACTAAATGTACTTTAGAGTCACAGAAAATTTTAATTTATTTTTTGCAAACAGATTAATATGAGTTTAACGATGCTTTATTAAGCAGGGATTTATTTCTATGTTTAATATAGTTTCATTAATTGTTAATTCTTTTCAGATTAAAGACATTTATGCCATTTTTACTTTTTTAAATTATTACAATGAATTGAAGAATTTTACAATAGCCTTAGAGAAAATAAAATTCAATTTTTTCACATAAGCTAACCTTATACTTAATAAGTGATAGTATTTTATGTTAAAGCTTTGTGTAATACCCAATAATGGGTCCTTTTATGCTTTTAAGTTAAAATGTTCTTACCACATTCTATCAAGTCCTTTAAAATATGGCCCCTGCTTAATTTCCTAGCCTTGTATCTCAACACATCCTCACTCACACCGTGACTCATGTTGTGGTTTGTTTAAATGTCCCCCAAAGCCTCATGTGGTTATGGGAGGTCGGTCTAGTGTTTGTGAACTGCTTTGTTGTCTAGCGCTGGGGTCGGTGGTGTGAGCGCTACACCTGCCCTCGGTGGGGGAGGGGTGGCCTGCTTACAATATAAAGGAGGAAAAGAGGCTTGCTCTTCTCACTGTTGCTGGCTGCTGCCTTGAAGTATTGCCCCTGTGCCATGCCACCCTGCCTTGGAGCCAGATGATCATGGTCTGAAACCTCCACAAACAGTAAGTTAATAAACCTCTCCTTCCTTCATTTTGGGTGTCGGTATTTCGTCCCAGCAACTAGAGAAAAGTAACCAAGACAAGCCAGCTACTCTGGATCCATCCTATCATTTCGTTCTTACTGGAGGATCTTAATATATACACCATCCCCTCCCTCTTCTGCCTCTGACTTCCTTACTAAATTCTAGCGCCCACGTCTCTCTAAGGTCTCAGCACGGACGTCACTTGCCCAACGGGACCACACTCCACCAGCCTCTGAGTTGCAGGCCCTCTCTGTGTGCTCGAAAAGCGCTCTCCACAGCTCTCTGACATCCTTCCTGTCCGCTCACCACCTGGCACACGGCTAAAATGATTACTAATTAGTGAACTAAAACACTGGTCAGTAAAGTCATTTACTGACATTGTTATCAGTAACAACTTTAATCCCAGCACTCAGGAGGCTGAGGTAGGTTGAGTGTTGAGAGTTCGAGGCCAGCTTGGGCTACATTGTGCACAAGGCCGGCTTGAACTACGTAGTGCGACCCTGCCTCAAAAATGATAGGGCCGGGAGTTTGGCTCAGTGGCTTCAGTGCCTGCTTGGCAGATGTGAGATTGTGAGTTTGATCCCCGGCACTGACAAAAAAAAAAAAAAAAAAAGCAAAAGAAAAAAAAATTTGGTATCATTACAACTGATATCAGATATAATTTATCGTATCAGATATTATTTGCATAGATAATGCCTGATATGATCACTGTATGCCTAGAACCTTGTACACTGCTGAAATAATTATAGTTAATTAATCAATGAATTAAGGGAACACGACCAGTAATGTCAAATGACTTCACAAAGGAGGTGATATATCATCTAAGAGAGCGGGTTTCATCCCAAGTAATGCTAACTTTCCACATTTTTCTTATATTCTATTTAACTATTTCCATACAATTATAAAAGAGGGTTAAAAAAAGACAGTGCTTTCCACACTTTGAGGAACCCTCACATTGTCAGTTATTCAAACGCACACTCCTTTTAATGTTAAAAATCTAATTACAGTTGTGTTGGTACATGAAGAACCGTATCTATGAATAGGTTATGTGTTAATAGTCCATAGTATCAAACAATGACATTTACTTGTGTGATACCCTATTCACTTTTAACCTCATTCCAGAACCAACCCATCAAGTGCTCACTTGATTTAGGTTCACCCCTCTCCAGATTTCACTCCCAATTCATTTTCCCTTTCCCCACAATTGACCTTATAGCTTACATTCCTGCAATTACTCTTTCTTTCTCCACCACAATCTCCTAGGGAAAAGTCTTGTTAAACTCTGCAACTTCCTCACACCTGTGCTTGTGGATGGAAAAGCCCCACACAACCATTTTGACTAACAAGCCACATGTGGATCCTTAGCACTGTCTAGAGATTTTACTGCACTTTTCTGGCTTGACATCTCCTTCCCCATCCCATTCCAGAGAGTGGTTTGACTCCTTCTCTGGAGTTACTGCATCACAGTGTAGAACTCTTCTCCTTTGCAGACATTCTTTCCCATAAAACTTCACAGCTGAAGACCTAATTTCATTAACTGATAAAAAGGATGCAATAATAAATTTCCTAATCATCTCACTTCAAAAATTACAAAGCAATGTGAGTGAAACATAGTCCATTCCTATCCCTGGTAATTGCCACTTGGCCTCTATTCTTTTTTTTTTTGGCTCCTCCTTCACAGTTTTATTTTCAGCTCAAGTAGGACTTTCTTAGACTTTTTCTGACCAACCTTCATAAAGTTAGCCTTCTCATTTATTCTGCTATTCTTCCATGTTTATGTAAGCTATGTGAGCAGGCAGACCTTTGTTTCTACTGTATCCACAATTCTGATTATGGCTAGCACATGGTAAGCAGTCAGTGAATACCAGTTAAGTGAGCACGTTTGTTTATTGCTAATTCTGATAGCAGAGATCTTATTTAGCATGTTTACTTCCAAATCGAATAATGCTTATCTCTGTGCATGGAACACTGATGTTCAATAAATGAATAAACATGGTTCTTCAAATGAAGGTTTTTTTAAGTAGGGGAGAGAAATAAAGATTATAGGTAAGTGAAAGGAATCTGGAAATCTAAAGCAAACTAAGGATCATATTCTGATTAATTATACCTAAGGGTGCATCATCTAGTAAATGGCTATGAATGTCTTCTAAAAATTATATCTGTACACTTCTGAATGGTTCTTAGAACACTTAATCTTTACGAAATTTGTGCCTTTGATCCAAAATGCAAAGAGGTAATCAGTAATAATCATCCTCTTTAACGATTTCATAATCAGTGACAAAATAACTACTTTTCACATCTATCTGCCTGAGTCATTCAAATAAGCATTTATGTCATCTATATAACACAAATTTTAGACCAAGAGACCAATTATAACTTGTTAAATGTCTGAAATAGAAGTTTTCAACCAGGAGAAACACTCATTACATGAAATACTGCCTTTCAATTAGTAATGTTATTGAACCCAAGTTTCATTTCTCAGATATTAAGTATTAGAAACAGCTTTTCAATTTACAAGCATAAAAATCCAGTAAAATGACTAAACATCAAAAGTGTGCAAAGAATTTTAAAAACTTTGGGGAATACAAAGTTAAGCCACTTTAGGATGGGTTAACAAATATGTAACCATAATATATTATGAAAAGTGGAAATAGAAATATGCATGAAGTGCTATAGCAGAATGGGTGAGGAAGCAAGTAATTCTGAAGTGCTCAGGAAAAGATACCGAGACTAAACAATATAAAAACTGAACAAAAGATGTAATTTTTCTCTTTAACAACATTTCATGAGACAAATATTTATAGTGCATCACTATTATAAAACTATTGCACAATGACCACAGAAATACAGAAACTCAGAAACAGAATATACCTGATCAAATCCCATTTAAAACAAAAATAACTCTCAATAAACTAGTAAAATAAAGCCATTTAAAATGACTTCTTCAGACTCATACATTAAAGAATGTTAATAATTAGACTAAAAAGAAGTCTTCTGATTCAAACTATATTTTTCCACCACTAAACTGTATATTTCTTTAGACTAAAATGTCAGTAAACAACTAATTATCTAATGACCATATTCAACTGCATTCTATACAACAATGAATGTTCATGTTTTGTCTAATCTTTAGCAGTTGTAGACAAATAATTCTCTATTCATACAATTAAAAACATATAATTAAGTTCATATAAGCCAACAAATTTATTTACATACATAGAAAGTGTATTTTGATTTATCTTTTTATCATAAGTTTGAAAATGTATTTTCAAAGCCACATTTTAAAAATGAAGATTTACACTTTTTAATTGATTTGTTATATATTGAGCTTTGCAGATTATTTCTTAAGAAAGAAATATGACCATAATATAATAAAAAGTATATTATTATAGGCTCTTAATATTCATCTCAATAACTATTCTGCTTGTTTTTGTAAACCTTCACTTAATTCTTCTTTAATAAAATAAACTTAATGATCATTATTAAAAAAAGGGGGCAGAGCTGATCCCGTATTGGGTTGTCTGATCCGGACCGCGGATCAGTCCGTGGGTTTCGCCTGGAGGAGAGACGGGATGGGGGATGGGGGCAGGGCAAGAGGAGAGAGAAAGGAAGACAAGACGAGTATCCAATCAAGTCTTCGTTTATTGTGGGAATGTTCAAGGTTTATATAGAAACGGGAGTGGAAGCTGTCATTGTATGGGGGCGTGGACAGGCCGTCATTTCCTGGCGGGACAGGGGAGGATCATGGGAAATGTAGGCTGATGCACCGGATGCCCACAGGCCAGAGAGGCGGGGCAGCAGCTGTGAAGCTCTGCCGCTCTCTACAGTTGTCTTCCGTTTCCTGTCTAGAGCACTCTTTCTCCAGATATCCACATGGTTTGCTCCTTAACTTCCTTATAGTCTTAGATAACCTATCACCTTCTTAGTAGGTCCTACTGGGCCATGTTACCTAAAAATGTTTATTTGCCCTTCTCTACTCCATTCTGTTTCCCAACTCCTGGTCCCCTTTATCCTCCTCAATTTTGGCAGAAACTTATAACCTCCTAAAACACAATTCAATATTCTGTTACCATGTTTTATTTATTGTTTTTTCTGCTACTAGAATGTAAACACATGAGCCAAAATTTTTGTCCACTTTGATCACTAATATCTCAAAGAATTTAAAACTATGCCAGGAACAAAACTGTTTCTCCATAAATAACTGCTAAATACAGAATAGAAATGAATACAAAAAATTTCAAATAGAAATATAGAAAAATTGAAAAAACAGAAAAATTTCAAATTGTTTTAACAATAAATTCTATCAAATATTTAAAAAAGAAATGTTATCAATTTATTTTTTCAAAGATAGAGATGGAACACTTGAATGCATCTATAATCAGATAGATCATATAAAATCTGGTGGAGTTATTAAAGACAGCCAAATAGAAATTCCAGATGTGAGAAACTAACAGAATTGCAAATTTCACTAAAGGAGTTTAATAGCAAACTTAAGCAGGCAGAATAATCAGTGAGCTTGAAAACAAACTATTTGAAATTATCATCTGAGGAATAAAGGGAAAAAAGATGTGGACAGAGGACTTAATGGAACACCACCAATTAGAAAAAAATACATGCATTATGAGAATTTAAGGAGGAGAAGAGACAAAAAAGAGGAAGAGTTCACTTGAACAAATAGTGGCTAAAAAACTTCACAAATTTAAGGAAAGACATAGATTTAGAAACCCAAGGGGTTCAATGAACTGCTAGTAAACCCAAAGAAATTCACACCAAGATGTATTATCAAGCTTTCAAATGACAAAGAGGGACTTCTGAAAGTAGCAAGAGAAAAGCAACTCATCATACGCAAAGGATTCCCAATAAATGTTATCAGTGGATTTCTCCACCAACCAGAAGAAATCTTGTAAGCCAGGAGCCAATGGGATATTTACAATACTGGAAAGAGTCAATTGTGAATTTTATATCTGACAAAACTGTCTTCAAAAATGAGAGAGAAATAAAGATAGTCTCAAATATATAAAAGTACAGAGAGTTCATTACCATTATAGCATCCCTATAAAGCAATACTAAAGGAAGCATTTTAAGTTGAAATGAAAAGTTGCTAGATAGCACCTTGAAGACATACGAAAATGTAAAGTTCTCCAGTAAAAGTAATTACATGGAAAATACATAAATCAGTAGTATTACTATAACTTATTTTCTAACTCCACTTCTTTATCCTCTATATGATTTGAAACATGAATGCATAAAAGAATTATAAATGTACATTAATAGATACATAAAAAATGTAATCTGTGACACTAATAACAAAGTTTAGGACACAGCTATAAAGGAGTAGAAATTTTATGTGCAATTGACGTAAATTGGTACCAGTTTGAAATAAATTGCTACGATTTTAAAACATTATACATACTTTTCATAGAAATCACAAAGAAATATCTATAAAATACACACAAAATGAAATGAGAATGGAATCAAAGCACATTATTACGACTTCTGGGAAGATGGCGGAACAGTAAGCAGCAGAGTAAACAGCCTCTGAGAGATACAGTCCAGGTGCTGGAATATAGCATTGTGAAAAAGACAAGAAGGAAGGAAGTGGGTCCCCTGGACCCAGGAAGAATCTAAAGTGAGAATTAAAACCCACAGAAAGAGTACTAAGAAAAATTTAGAAGAAGAAAGGAGTGACTGGTAGCACCTTTGCCTGGAGCTGGACCCACTGTGCGAGAGGAAATACTGAAACCTGGGGATGCACGGTCACAGAGACCGTAGTGGCTGGCAACTCCAGAGGCCTCTGCAAAGAGACATGGCAGTGGACTGCAGCAGTGGATGCAGAGGACGGCACTGGCTGGCAGTGAGTGCAGAAGACTCAGTCCTCTTGTGGGAGACAGCAATTGGCCAGGAGCCATTTTGAGTCCAGCAAGATAAGACCAGAACCAGAACAGCTCCTGGCTTCCTCCAGCAGCTCCTAGCCTGGTGCAGACTGGTGGAAATTGCTGGGACTGAGCCCTGCCCCTGCATACATTCCAGCAGTCATGGCAGAGGTTCCCCTCCAGTAGCCAGCTTGGTCTGGAGGTGGTGACTGGCCCCGCACCCATGTACACTCCAGGGGCCATAGTAGAGGATCCCCACAGTGACCAGCCTGAGTTGACCAGCCCAGGTCACAGGCAGTGGCCAGCCCCAACCCTATGTGCACTCCACCAGCCATCAGGGAGCCAATGCAGGCCAGGAAAATAGCAGACAGCCCTGCACCAGTACACCCAATGGCCACCATCAGATATCTGTAGCCAGCACTAGCTAGAAGAACCAAACAGTCTCGCTTCAGAGAAATTGTAGCCAAAATGTGGGAAGTGCCTGGGACCCCAGTACCCACTTGTCCAGAAGAACCCAGAATATGTCAAGACAGAGAAGCAAAAGGCAATTTCTGGCCTTCAATCCAAGCAGAGCAGATCCAGGAGATATAAACACAGAAGAGTCGGGAGTCGCACACTTGAAGTTTCTGAAGCAATGGCAACTGAAGTAAAGAAACAACTTCATGAGGCTAAAAAAGAAATTAGAAATACTAACTCAGGTAAAAGAAGAAATGAGAAACATAATAAAAGAATTGCTACGCACCTTTAAAGAAGACATAGATAAAAAAAATGGAGAAGCATAAGAAAATGAGGGAAATCTTGAACGAAAAATACAAAAAAGATTTAGAATAGATGAAACAGATTCAAAGAGATATCCTGGAAATTAAAAACTCCATTGAAAGCTGGCAAAACCACTTGAAAGAAACTGAAGATGGACTTTCAAACTTTGAAGACAGGTTTGCAGCTTGTGATCTCGAAAGGAAAGGTCTCTTAAAAATAACAAGGAACCAGGAAGTAACAATTCAACAGCTGCAAGACAACCCAAAGAAACATAATTTAAGAATAATAGGTATGAGTGAAACAGCAGGGGTCAACACAAATGACATTAAAAGTCTATTTACAGAAATAATATCAGAAAACTTTCCAAGCATGAGAAAAGGAAGTGACATTCAGATAAGTGAAGCATGCAGGACTCCAGCTAGCCATAGCCAAAATAAATCTATATCCAGACATATAATAATCAAGATTCCAGAAACTCAACATAAGAACAGAATATTAAAAGCTGTTAGAGAAAAGATACAAACCACCTATAAAGGAAAACCCATCAGAATCACAGCGGACTTCTCAACACAAACCATCGGGTCAAGAAGAGCTTGGAGCGAAGTATTTCAAGTCCTGAAAGGAAACAACTTCCAACCCAGATTGACATACTCTGCAAAACTATCTTTCAAAATTAATGGAGAAACAAGATACGTCCATGACAAAGAACAACTGAAGGAATTCATGACCACCAAACCAACCCAATGAAGAATACTGAAGGACATTCTAGAGAGATAAAAAAGACCACAGCTTCAGGAACCATGGCAGAGGCGTATCACAGAGCCAGGCAAACAACTGAATGGAGAGGAAAAGTAGGCAGCCAATGGCAGGAAAATAGCATGGTAGAGATGAGGCAGTGCATTTTAGCCATAACCATTAACATAGATGGCCTCAATTCACCAATAAAAAGAAACACAGGCAGAGTGGATTAGGAGACAGGATCCATCAATATGCATTATACAAGAAACACATTTAACTTGAAAGGGACTTCACAGACTGAAAGTCAAAGGAGAGAGAACAATGCTGTATGTGACAGGGAACCAGAAAGAAGTGGGGGTAGCTTGCCCATCAGCCATAGAGTAGACAAGAAAGACATGGCATTTTTATACAATGGAAAGCTACTCAGCTATAAAGATAACCTTGAGGCTCTTGTAGATAAATGGATACAACTTGAGATTATGCTCGTGGATGAGATGGTTCAGAGTCACATGGATGAATATCATGTTGTCTTCCTACTATAAAAACTAAAGGAGTTAGTGGGACCCAAAATGCACAATACATGTTGTGAAAGTGAAAGGGGAGAAAGTGTCTTAAAAGGGAAGGCGGTGGCCATTATTAATCTATTATTGTGATTTGAATCTTGTATTGTTTTCATTATTCTAGTTTAGTTTTATCCTGTTTCTGTTTGCCTAACTTTATTATATTTGATGGCATGGACAGCTATTTCAAAGATAACAAAGTATATTATGGTAACCATTATTGATTTCCTATTATATTGTTTTGAAGCCCTGTATTGCTTTCATTACTTTGTTTTGATTGATTTTATTCTATTTTGTTTTGTTTGATTGTATTATATCTGATAGTGTGGGCAACTACTTTGAAGATAACAAGAGGCATTATGGTAGCCACTGTTGTTTTACTATTGCTTTGAAGTCCTGTATTGCTTCCATTGTTTTGTTTTTATTGGTTTTATTCTATACTATTTTGTCTCATTTTATTATGCCTGATGGTATGGGCAGTTATTTTGAAGCTAATAAGAGGCATTATGGTAACCATTATTGATTTCCTTTTATCTTTTTTTGAAGTCATGTACCATGTTTATTGTTTCGCTTTGATTGACTCTGTTCTGTTTTATTCATTTGGTTATATTTTCTTCAAAAAAAACACACACACACACACACAAAGCACATCATTACCAAGATCCACTAAAAAAGAAATGGAAGAATGTAAGTAAATGTATGATAAACACAGTGTAACAAACAGAAAATAATTTTTAAAAAGCAATAATAAGTACTTCTCTATCAGTCTTTTACATGTAAATGAGTTAAATTTCTAATAAAAGATTTGAATTGACAGAATGGAGATAGAAACCTGAGTATATGCTACCTACAAGAGACATTCTGAGATATGAGGACAGGAATAGGTTTGAAGTACAAGAAAAAAGAGAGATCCTCCATGCAAATAGCAACAAAAAAAGAGCTATATTAATAGCAGATACAAAGACTTTAAGCCAAAAATTGTTATAGATTACAAAGAAAGATGTTATATAATACCAAAATTATAAATTTGTCAAGATAACAATTATAATTTATATGCATCAAACATCAGAGATGCAAAATAATAGGAGAAATATTGAACTGAAGGAAGAAACTGAGGCTTCTATAATAAGTCAACCTACAACAACAGAATACACATTTTGCTCAACTACATAAAGAACATGCTCCAAGATAGATCATATATGAGGGCTGCAAAAGAAGTCCTAAATTTTTTAAAAGACTGAAAACATACAAAGTATCTTTCTGATCAAAATAGAATACAATTAGAAAATTTGAAATCAACAAAGTGGACAAATCTAAAGATATGTAAAAAGTGAACAACACACTATTATCTCTTTTATTAATCAGAGATAGAAAAAAATCACAAGGGAAATTAGAAAATATCTTGGGACACATGAAAATACAACATGGCAAGGGCTAAAGTGAAACCTGCAGCTGTAACAGAGTATATTAATCTCTTCCACAGGAGGCCTACACACTGCCGTTCCTGCTGCTGCCATGTCTCTTGTGATCCCTGAGAAGTTCCAGCACATTTTGCGAGTACTCAACACCAACATCGACAGGCAGTGGAAAACGGCCTTTGCCATCACTGCCATTAAGGATATGTGCAGGTGGTGTTGAGAAAAGCAGACACTGACCTCACCAAGAGGGCCGAGGTGGAGCGCGTGATCAAGATCACACAGAACCCACGCCAGTATAAGATCCTAGACTGGTTCCTGAACAGAGAGAAGGACTTGAAGGACGGGAAATATGGCCAGGTCCTGACCAATGGTCTGGACAACAAGCTCCACGAGGACCTGGAGCGACTGAAGAAGATCAGAGCCCACAGAAAGCTGCGCCACTTCTGGGGCCTTCGTGTCCAAGGCCAGCACACCAAGACCACCAGCCACACTGTGGGCATGTCCAAGAAGAAATGAGGTTGTGGGCCTCTGTTAATAAATGGTGTATACAAAAAAAAGTATATTAAGAAAGGAAGGAGTGCTTCACTTTTGAATACTTCCTACTGTAGCTATCTATCATCTCTCTTTCCATGTTTTATCCACCTTCAAATAAATCATCTTCTTTTAGTTAAAAAAGAGAAAGGAAAAAAAATGGAATAAGAGAAACAAACTCAAAAGCAGTAAAAGGAAGGAAATAAGGAAGATACAAATATAGATCAATAAAATACAGAACAAACAAAAACTGAACTGATTCTTGAAAAAGATCAACAAAACTGACAAGTCTTAAAGTACTAAGAGACAAAAATGACTAAAACTGTAAATTAAAGAAGGCAAATTGTTAGTGATTTCAGAGAAATAAAAAGAATTATGGTATAAACAATTATAAATTTTTAAACCACAAATTTGTTAAACTACCTGGAATGGAAAAACACCTACAAACGCAGGATGTAAGACTGAATTATAAAGTACAAAATCTGAATAGAGCTTTAATTAGTAAAGAGATTGGATCAGTAATCAGAAATTTCTCAACCACAGTATAAATGTCGGACCAGATAATTTCACTGATGAATTCTACCAAACATTTAAAGAATTAATACCAGTCTTTCTCAACATCTTCTGAAAAATGTAAAAAGGATGATTTCCTAACTCTTTCTTTGAAGCCAGCATTATGCCAGTAACAAATCCAAAGACAAAACAAGAAATTTGCAGATCAACAGGCCCTTGAATACTGATGCAATAATTCTCAACCAAATGCTACCAAAAAACTGATTTTTAATGGAATATTAAAAAGGATCACATACCATGACCAAATGACATTTAATTCTGGACTACACGATGGTTCAACAAACAAAAATCAATCAATTACATAGACCACATTAAAAAACTAAGAAGGGAACAATCAATCAATCATTTATATTAACGCATAAAAAGCATTTGACAAAATGGAATGCCTTTCAAGATAAAAACACTCAGCAGATTAGGAATAGAAGAAAATGACTTCAACATATAATAAATGCATATATGAAAAGCTCACAGCCAATATTTTATTCAACAGTGAAGGACTGAAAGCCTCTCTGGAATAGTAAGGAACGAGACAAAGACACCCACTTTGGCTTTTTCAATTGAACACTGTACTGGTAATCCCAGTCAGAGAAGTTAGGCAATAATAAGAAATAAAAGGCATTCGAGTTGGATAAGAAGTAAACTTAATAGTATTGCTGTTTACAAATGACTGGACTTCGTATGTTGGAATTCCCAAAGAACAGATATGCACACATGCATGCACATACACAACTAACGAATTCAGCAAAGTAGTAAATACAAAAGTCAACATGAAAAAAAAATCTGTTGCAATTTTTAACACTATCCATAAAAAATAAAAGTGAAATTAAAGAAACAATTCTATTTATAATAACACCAAAGAAAATAGTTATAAATGAAGTGAGAGGCTTATATACTGAAAACTACAAAACTGCTGAAAGAAATGAAATAACACATAATTGGAAAAGTAATCTATGCTCATAAAGTGAAAGAGGTCATTATTACCCAAAGTTATGAATAAATTCAATGCAACTGCTATCACAAACTCAAAATTTTCAAATACAGAAAAAATCCTCAAATTCATTTAGAATTTTTTTTTTTTTTTTGGTAGTACTGGAGACCGAACTCACAATCTTGCACTTGTCAGGCAGGTGCTTATGCCACTGAGCTATATCCCCGGCCCTTCATATAGAATCTTAAAGAACCTCAAATAATCTAGCAAAAAGAACAAAGCTGAAGGTCTCACACTTCCTGATTTCAAAACTTACTACCATACTACAATAATCAAATCAATGTGGTACTGGCATAAAAAATATATAAAACAATGAAACAAAACAGAGAGCTTTGAATAAGCTCATATACCAGACTTCAGAAATATTGCCAAGATCTTTCAAGGGATGAAAAAAATAACTTAAACAAATGGTGTTGGAAAAATTGGATATCCACATGCAAAAGAATGAAGTTGAATAGTTACCTGATACCACATACAAAAATTAACTCAATATAGAGAAAAGACCTAAATATGACAGATAAAATTATAAAAGTCTTAGAAGAAAACAAAAGGAGAAGCTTCATGACATTGGATTTGGCAATGATTTCTTGGATATGACAATAAAACCACACGAAACAAAGGAGAAGACAGGCAAATTGGACTTTGTAAGAATGAAAAACTTTTGCATAGCAGAGAACACTTAAAAAAGTAAAAGGATAATCATCAAAATTAAAATATTTGCAAATAATATATGTGATATGAGGCTATATAAATAACCCCATAACTGAAATAGAAATCCATTATTAAAATTAGGCAAAAAATTTGAATAGATATTTCTTTAAATAAGATAAACAAATGATCAATATGTATATGAAATGATGTTCAACACTAATAAAATACACTCACGGGATACTACCTTAAACCCATTAGAATAGCTATTATAAAAACAGAAAACAAAAGGTATTGTGGAGATTGTGGAAAAGTTGGAACTCACGTTCATTGCTATAGGACTGTGAAATAGTTTAGGCACCGGAGAAAAACAAATGACAGTTCCCCAAAAACCTATACCCAGACTTACCATATGATCCACCAATTCTATTTCTTGAATATATATCCAAAAGAATCAAAACAGCACAGAGATATTTGTACATCCATCTTCATAAAAGCATAAATTACCATAGGTGGAGGTGACTATGACAACTGACACATGAATAGATAAATGAAATGTAGCATACACAGTACTGTCAGTGCAATGTTCTTTAGCATTAAAAAGGAAAGAAGTTTTGACACATGCTAAATACAATATGAAGGAGCCTAGAAGACATGCTAAGTGAAATAAGCCAGTTATAATAGGAAAATATTATATAATTCCACCCATAGGAAGTAGCTAGCATAGGCAAGTTCAAAGATAGAAAGTAAATTGTGGTTTCTAGTGGGTGAGGAGAATAAGAATTATTTCAAAGGTACAGAGTTTCAGTTTGGGAAGATAAAAATTCTAGAGATCATGTTGGTGATGGTTTTACAATAACGTGACTGTATGTAATGCCAATGAACTACACATTCAAAATAAGTTGAAAGGATAATTATTACGTAGAACATATTTACCAAAACAAAAAATTACCCAGAATTCAATCTATGGGGAAGAAATAATGGAAATTTAAAAAGCCAAGTCAAGGATATTGGGAGAATGGAATGATTGGCCTGTTCTCAGATCTATGTGTGACCATCCATGCTCTGAATCTTATGGGCTGACATCTCAAAACTGTATTTCGCACACTTCTTCCCCTGCTGCTATCCTGTCCTGAGAAATTATGCCAAGGAGAGTCCCAAACAGGAGATCACATGGTAGGAGAAACAGAGAGATCAGGTTCATCTCTTCTGTCTTCTATATTTGTGGTAATGTCTTCATCAACTGTTGTGTCTCCTCTTCCTGTAGGACAGAAACGCCATAAGCCTAGATGTCTGCAGCTCTGGAGTCTTGGGAGGGCTATCTCCTCACTGTATTCCCATAGTTCTAGGACTGACAAAAGATTTCTGTTAATTATAATAAGTTGCTTCACTATCTCATTTGGCTTTCAGATGTGCCCAGACATTTGTAACCAATTCTGCATATTAAAATCCTGCTGAACTACCTAGAAGTCTGTTTTCCTGTTTGATTTGGTTAACATATACCTAATCAGAATTTAAAGAGGAAAGAATACAGAAAATTGAAAAAAAGCAACCAAAAATGGTCAAGTTTTCCCAAGTAGGTAGAAGATGTAAACACTTAAGTATAGGAAGTTCAAAAATGATAAATAACAAGAAACCCATACCTATGAATACCAGAATCAAACTAGAGAACACTAATGACAATGAGACACTCTTAAAACCAACCAGTCAGGAAAAATAATTATGACACACAAAGGGAAACAACTGGAATGACTGCTGATTTTTAAATAGAAGACAGTGGTACAATAACACACTCAAAATGTTCAAACAAAATAACTGTTAATCAAGAATTAACAAAAGTACTCACAATGTACCTTTCAAGATCAGAGGCAAACTAAAGGGTTTTTAAAGCTAAAACAAAATTGATTTTAGTAGCAATGACCCTTGAGTTTTTCTAAAAGATCCAATTCATGAATGCCAAGATCCATAACAGAGATCTGAATTACGAACAGCAAAGAAATTGTTAGGCCTGTGTGTGCTAAATCTAAGCTAACACTAACTGTAGGAAACAATAATAAGCTACGTTAATTGATACTGAACAGTAGTAATCAAAAATGGAGCAATGATAGAATTTTAAATGTTTTAAGTTCCCCTTATTCAGGAGATTACTAGAAATAACTTCAGACTTCAAGATAAAGATACATTTCAAATACTATTTTAAACAGTACAGACTCAAAGTATGTACAGCTTCCAAAAAAATGAGGAGAAAACTGATTCTAAAAAGCTGATTAGAGACCAAGCCAGGTGAACTGGAGCACGGGCACATACACACTTGCAGCGGGCGAAGCAACTCAGCGAGACCAGGCCAGACAGACCTGGGCATAGGCACACATCCCAGCAGTAAATGGAACAATCAGCAAGAACAAGTTAGGCCCCAACAGGGGAACACAGTAAAGACCAGTGAGACCAGGCCCCTGCACAGGAACACATGCAGACCCAGGCAAGAGCAGCAGTGTGGAAAAATCTAAGGCAACAGTGAGGGGTTAGTAGTTAGTAAGTTAGGTGAACCAGCATTGAGGCTCAGCACATAGACATGCAGAATAGAAGCAGACAGGCCCGCCATTCCACATCGAAGGGCTCTGGAGAACTCCAGCAACAGATGACCAGCCCCAGACCCCACACCCAGGGGCCAGGATCAGCCCCATACCCAGCACAAATCCCATGAGAAACTTGGCTGGAGTATGCAGCACACTTCTGGGATCTATTTTGGATAGTAACACAGAACTGTGAACACCAGAGGAATTTTACTATTTTTAGTCTCCCTTGTTTATCTGATTGGCTATCCTTTTCCTGTCTGGTTGGGTTTTGTCTTTTGTTTTGTATTTTGTGGTTATTTTGGCCTTTTGTTTCTTTTTTTCTGTTCTTTTTTCCCTTCTTTCTTTTCTTTCTTCTTTTTTGTCGTTTAGGTTTCTAATCTTTCATTTTTCTTTTCTTCCACTGATCCTCTTTTGCTCAATGACCTCTTGAATTTTTGATACTTTCCTGTGAGCATACATTGACTCTTCCCTTACTGACCCACTTCAATACCCCTTTGCTTTCCATTTTATTTCTTCCTTCTTGTGTCCAGTAGTATCCTGAAATTCAGGTGATCAACCTCTGACCTTCTGCCTTGATTTTACTATATCTGACCTCATTCATCACTTTATCTTGTTCCCTACCTGTCTTAACAGCCCCCCCATAGGGTAAAATCATTCCACTAAAAGGAAAATCACTGCATACAAGTACATGCTATATATTGAATAGTTACATAACTTTAGAAATTGCTCCTGTAGTTAAAGGTATCAGGTTAATAGTTTCCACAGTGTGTCAGTAGCTACGCTGTACTTGAAACTATTGTTACTGCTAACTGTACTACTTTAGCCAGGATGCCATATATGTTATAATCAGTTTTTCTCCCTTGTATGATAACACTGTGATTGTTTGGGGTCATAATTATCGCCATAGCCCTGTACCAGAGGAGTGGATGCTGAGCCAAATAGTAAATTTTCACTTTTAACAAATTGGGAAGGTAGGTTCTTGGGATAGTCATAAAGAACCACCTATCTATAGAAGACATCCCTGAAGAAAAGACATCTCCTAGGGAAGCCTCAATTCTAGCGATAAAGATATTTACTATAAGAAATCAGCAAGCATCAACATAGAAAACAAACTAAGAGAAAATAGAAAATGACAAGACACAGAAGCAAAACGCAACCCAAAGTGCCAGACTACCCAGAACAAGCCTAAAGCATAGTGAGATAGAAGAAACTGGAAGTCAAACAATGGAAATTTCTGAAATGATAGCAATGAAAGTGAAAAAAACAAGTGGAAAAGGGTATACAAAAAATAATCTCTCAAAATGATACTCAAAATAAAACATATTAGACACAGAGAAAAGAACAGAACAACGTATGACAATGATGGAAACTACGAATGCCCAACAAAAGAAAGAAATTGAATCCATGAAACAGATCCAAACAGAAATCCAAGAGATTATAACCTACAATGAAAGTGTACACAACATATTGAACAAGGTGAGGATAGAATATCAGATTTTGAAGACAGAATGTGGCTAGTGATCATGAAAAGAAAGATATCTTAAAAATAGCAAGAGAACACAAAAAATCAATCCAACAACTACATGATGAAGCAAAGAAGAACAACATAAGATTGACTGGGGTCAATGAGAAAACTGGAAACAGTGCAAATACCATAAAAAACTCTTCACAGAAATGATGGCAGAAAACTTCACAAGCATAGATAAAGAATCTGACATACAATGAAGATATAGAACTCCAAACAACCATGACCAAAATAAATCTACACCAAGGCATATAATAATCAAGATTCCAGACATTCACCACAGAAACAAAATATTAAAAGCAGAGTATAGAAACAAATCGCCTATAAAGGGAATCCCATCAGAAGCACAGCAAACTTCTCAACACAAACCCTCAAATCAAGGAGAGCTTGGAATGAGGTATTTCAAGCCCTAAAAGAAAACAAATTCCAGATTGAGATACTTCATAGAACTATCCTTCAAAATTGATGACATAAGACACTTTCATGACAAAGAACAACTGAGGAAATTAATGACCACCAAATCAGTTCTTCAGAATGCTCTGAAGCATATATTAGAAAAAGAAAATGAAGGCCACAACTTAAAGAACACCAATCATTATCAAGAAGTCACCAGGCAGGGCAAGCAATTAAGCAGAGGGTACCAACAACAATAAAATAACATGAAAAAAATAAGCCAATATATATCAGTTGTTGCCGTCAACATAAATGGACTCAACTCACCAATCAAAAGAAACAGACTGGCAGAATGGTTCAAGAAGCAAGATCCAGCCGGGCGTGGTGGCGCACGCCTTTAATCCCAGCACTCGGGAGGCTGAGGTAGGCGGAGCGTTGTGAGTTCGAGGCCGGCTTGGGCTACAACGCGAGCGCAAGGCCGGCCTGAGCTACATAGTGTGACCCTGCCTCAAAAAATCCAGGGCCGGGAGTTA